>PVKE010046023.1:0-12406 GCA_004027555.1 Craseonycteris thonglongyai | reverse complement strand
GCACCACCACCTGCACCACCACCTGCGCTGTTCACGGCGGGGGAGGGGCGGCCCTTCCAGCCCACCTTACAGAGGAGGAAACTGAGGCACCAGGAGGCAAGGGGGCTGCTCCGTGCAGCACGTGGGGGACAAGGCGGAGAAGCCGTATCTGAAGGCTTGTTCCACTCCTTGCACGTCGCTGTGGGGTTCCCTCTGTCACCCTCGTCACTGTCTTACACATTTTTGCTCGTTAGTCTCCACCCCCACCCGAAACTAAGGGCTGCAGACAAGGGTTTTGTTTGCTTTCTTCGCTGCTTCAGGCCGAGAGCACTGACTGCACACAGTAGGTGCTTAGTTATGGGACTGAGGAGGGGGGAGCCCTGAACGGGAAGAAGCCCCCCGCCCCCCGGGCCCGGCACAAGCGTGTGCTACAGCAGTTGGGGAACTGGCTCTGTTCTGCGGCACTACTGTGTGACCCAGCGGGGAGCAGACGGACACGGTCCCAGCGCCCAGCCAGACAGACTGTAAGCAAAGGTGCAGAGTAATTAGAGACGTAATGAACACGACGAAGGAAATTCGCAGGTGACAAGGTCGTGAACAAGGTCAGGGCAGGAGGACACTGTGCTGGAGCGAAGACCCAAAGGGTAAGAAGGACAGAAGCAGAGAAGAGCTGGGGAAAGGCTGCAGCAGGGACCCAGAGTGCAAAGGCCCTGAGGAACCGCAAGCCTGCAAAGCAGAAAGCCGGCCGGTGCCTGGGGCTGGTGGAAGGGGAAGTGAGAGGAGAGAACGGGATCTGGGAGAGGCAGTGGGCCATCCGTGAACACATGGCTTTGATTTGTGGGGAAACAGGAGCCATTGGGAGGGTTTTTGGGGTTTTTCTTTTTTATGGCTTTATTGAAGTATAATGGACATACACTAAGTTGCATGTGTTTAAGTTGCGAGTGCTGCCGTAATGTGATGACTTATAATCAAGGCAGCAAACCTCCGCAGCATCCTCTAAAGTTCCCTCGAGCCCTTATGCAACCCCCTCCCTGTCCCCGCCTCTATGCCCACCCGCTTCCCCTCGTCATGCGCATTTTCCAGGATTTCATAGCGGTGGATGCCCTCTTCGTTGGCGCTCTTCGTTTTCACAGGCTTCTCTCGGGCAGCACGAGTTACTTTGAGACTCCTCCATGGTGTAGGGGGTGTCAGTAGTGTGTGCTGTGGTTTCGCCCGTGGGGGAACGTCTGGGCTGTTTCCCGAGTTTGCCTCCCCAGAGGGTGGGTCCTGATCGTGACGCTGCGGAGCCCGGCTGGGAAAGGGCCGCACCTCAGCTGAGCCCTGGCGCAGGCCTCACGCGGGAGCCGGGAGAAAGCAGCTTCCCTACATTAGCACCAACGGTGCCCTCTCACTGCGCTGAGACGGCTCTACGTGCCGCGGACTTCAAAACAACAGACGTCGCTTCTCACCGTTCTCACCGCTCTGGAGGCTGGGGGCCCGGGATCAGGGAGCCAGCTCCGATGGTGCTGGTGAGGACTGAGGGCTTCTGGGTAACAGGTGCTGGTTCTGTGTCCTCACATGGCAAAGGGGCAGGGACCCGGCATGAGGGCCCTAACCCCACCCGTACGGCTGCACCCTCATGACCTCACCACCTTCCACAGGCCCCATCTCCTGACCCATCCCTTGTGGGGCTCGGATTTATTTTTTTTAATATATTTTTTTTTTACTTATGACAGAGAGAGAGAGAGAGATACAGAGACAGAGAGAGAACTGAACTGGGGGAGCTCCCAGTTCAGCATGTGGGTCCACACGGGTCGGGGCCGGGATTCGATCCTGGGTCCCCGGGGCTGCAAAGTGAGCGCTTAACCCACTGAGCCATCCCAGCTTCCCCATGGGGCTCGGATTTAAGAGTGAACGTAACACACACGTCCCGTCCGCAGCAGGCACAACGCAGAGAAGCCCGGTTCTTAACACTCACAGACAGAAATGTTTGCGCCCACACCTGTGGGTCACAGTGGCCGTCTGGCTCCTGCCTGGAGTGCCTGAGTCACGTGGTCACCTGACCCACAGAACGTGTAAGCTGCAGGCCGGGGGTTCCCACCCCAGCACCCCACGTCTGCTTTTTCTCTGTGGGTCCCCCGAGGTGGACGTCACACCCGGCCCAGAGGAAGGCAACTCCATCTCAGCTTTGCCAGACTCCGCCATGGCCCGGAGCCCCACGTGACGCTGGCTTGTCCTCTGTTTGGGAGCACCCCACCCTCTCCACCCACAGTCTGGGGCAGCAACAGCTGCATCTGGTCGTGTCTGATGGCTGCGCTTTATCGGCACCCGGTATGTGTGTTCTCATTTGTTACTATCTCAGCAAGTCATCTCCAGACACTTTTAAGAGCAATCTATGAGTATATGGAATTCCAACTCCTGAAACACAAGCACTGACTTGTTCTTGGCAGCTGGGAAAGTGCCCGGCAGGGGGTGTGGGCAGAGGTGAGGACGGTCATCTCACCGTCCCCTTTCTCAGGCTGCCGCTGTCCCCGGCGGTGGTGGGAACAGTGGCAATTTGGCCCCCAACGTCCTCCGATCAAACCCCGGCCCTGCCACCTGCTGCCGTGTTCCTGACTCGGTTTCTTTATCTGTAAGCATCCGTGGATGGAGGTGAAGACAGCCTGGACTCCACAATGTGGCACTGCTGGGGGCCCCAGTTAGGACTGTTGGACTTAGCAGCTAAGGGACAGCTGCTTAGTAGTAGCACGTCCCCAAGTGGAACATGGCTCATTGTTTACCTGAAATTCCATCTTGACTGGGCACCCTGTATCTGCTCCAGCAGCCCCAGCCCTGGGCATGAGGCCTCACCCATGAGGACCCCCTGCACACGGGCCAGGCAGAGGGCACGGGGGGGGTGAAGCTGGAGGGTGCCAAGATCTGGACATCCCTGGCCCTTCGCCCAGGCAAAGACGGACTGGTGGACATGAGGGTGGAACAGCCAATGAGGTCGCTGGCCCAAAACGCCATCCAATAGGGTCAACCACAGTGGATGGGGCTGGGCCCTTCAACAAGGTTCTGCGAGGGTGACTGGCCACTGAGCTGGCTCCTCCTGCCCCCTCCTGCCCTGCAGCCCCACACCCCACACCCCACACCCCACACCCCACACCCCACACTGGGAGACACATAGAAGCTGTCACACTAACGGCCCATATTACGGGCCACATGCTGCTCCAGCCTCTGTCCACCTGTGTCCCTGTTCCCAGCTGCTGCATAAGGACCAGCGGCAGCCAGTCCATCAGCTCAGGGCAGGCATGGGTCAGGAGTGCACCCACAGTGCAGGGCTGCTGTATGCACAGTGTCTGTGACGTGGGGGTGAGGAGTGGGCGCTAAATAATCCTCATAAGAGAGAGGAGCAGGGGAGGCTGGGATAGCTCAGCAGGTTGAGCGCATGCCTTGCAACTGTGAGGTCTGTCGAACGAATCCCAGCCCTGATCCGTGCAAACCCGTACGCTGAGCTGCAGCGTAACTGGTACCTGCCGGGATGACCCAGCAGGGAAGGTTGTGGCCTCCCATGCGGGGGCCCCCAGTTTGGTTCCCACCCCACGCAGCCCCACACCCACCTGTGTGGAGTGAAACCACGTCACAGCTAATGATGCACAACTATGGAGACTGCCTTGGGCCCTCCCCCTTCTCCCCGTCTCTCTCTAACAAATATTTAAGGAAAAAAGAAAGAAAGAGAGAGGAGCCGGGGGAGGGGCAACTGAAGGAGTGGGAAGGGCTGGAAAAGGAGTGAGACCCCCACTGGAGAGGAATTCTGGGAGCAGCAGAGACACCCTGGGGGCAGGAAGTGCCAGGTTCCGCCGCCTCCACCTCCCACTCAGTGCTGGAGTTGGGGCGTGGGTCTGGGGGGAGCAGGGACAAGGGGGTGGGCCTCAGAGCCACTCCACAAAAGCAGAGTGGCCCAAGGGGGCCGGGCACACCTGAGCCCTGTGAGCACCTGCGATCTGGGGCACACAGCCTCGGCCCAGACTCCTGGCTCTGCCACTTGAGCCTTGGGCCTGCATCTCTCTGCTGTGCAATGTGGGCAGCAATGGAAGGTTAGATGAGGGGTGTGTGCCCAGCCCTTAGGAGAGAGGACCCCGTCAGACAGTGGCCCTTGGGCTCAGCATGAGCACTGTGGGCATCAGGAGCCAGGAGGACCTGTCAACACGGGGCAGGGTCCCAACTCTGGGGGTGACAGAACCCTTACAGGCTCTGAGCTGTGGATCCCCCCTGCCCCTCAGCGGCGTGGAGGCCGGCAGCCCTGCAAAGCCGGCCGTGGGGACCCAGCACGGGCTCAAACCCTCATTCGCTGTGTGGCCTCGCAGGTGCCCAGGAGCATCGGTCCCCATCGCTGACACCCCAGTGGGTGGGCGAGGCCCATGGGGGCCCCTGCACCGCAGCCGCTTTTATGTCCCGGCCGAGGGGCTGGTGGGGCAGCGCCTGGGCCCGGCCCAGCTCTGCCCACGCGCACCGTGGGCCCCGGGCACTGGGGGGCTCGGACCCCACTTTCCCCGCAGACGCCAGACGCGCGCGCCTGCGGCCACAGGAGGCGACCAGCAGGGAGCGCAGGGGGCGCAGGGGGCCCGGCCAGCCCCATCCCGGGAGAGGCCGGTCCCCCCTCTGCCCCCACGTCCAGGAGACACCTGCCAGCTGCAAGCACAAGGCTCCCAGCCACCAGCCAGCCCGGGGGGCAGTGGCCCTTTGCTCTGCCCCCACCCCGGCTCCTGACCTCCCTCCTCATCCCTCTGGGCCCAGCCTTCCGGAATAAAAAGGAAACTCCAGGGAAGCTGGGATAGCTCAGCTGGTTGAACGCTAGACTAGCAATCGTGAGGTCCAGGGTTCGAGTCTGACCCTGGCCTGTGGAACCCAATAGGCTGAACTGCAGCACAATGGTAACCACCAGATGGCAGCAAAGGTTCTCGCCTCCCGGCTCCCAGTTCGGTGTCCGCCCCGCACGGCCCCACGTCCACCTGTGTGCAATGAAACTGTGTCACAACGGATGATGCACAACTATGGAGACTGCTCTGGGCCCTCCCCCTTCTCTCACTCTTCTTCTCTCAAAAAGCAGTAAAATAAAAAATTCTAAAGAAATCAGGGAAGCCGGGATGGCTCAGCGGGTTAAGCGCTCACTTTGCAGCCCCGGGGACTGAGGATCAAGTCCCAGCCCCGGCCCGTGTGGACCCATATGCTGAGCTGGGGAGTGCCCCCAGTTCGGTTCTCACCGGGGTGAGACCCCGGCCCAGTTCCTGCCCTGTGCAGCCCCACGCCCACCTGTGGAATGAAACTATGTGGAAAAACCAAT
The DNA here is from genome assembly GCA_004027555.1 of Craseonycteris thonglongyai. Lineage (NCBI taxonomy): Eukaryota > Metazoa > Chordata > Mammalia > Chiroptera > Craseonycteridae > Craseonycteris > Craseonycteris thonglongyai. The sequence continues at coordinate 7,122 of PVKE010046023.1, read as the reverse complement.
GATGTGCAACTATCGAGACTCTTCTGGGCCCTCACCCTTCTCTCTGCCTCTGTATCTCTCTCTCTCTGTTTAAAAAACAATAAAAATAAATCTTTAAAAAAGAAATCTCCAGCACCAGGCAGGGGTATCTGACAGCAGTAAATTTATTAAGTATCCCCCACCCCAAAATATGAACACAAATCAGTAAAAACAAACAAATAGAAACAAACTGTAACATATCTGACATGGTGCTGATAAGGCAGAGACAAATGAGTGACACAAAAATGAAAATGACCTACGGTGGGAAGACAGAGCCGAGGGGACTCTCGTGGGGTGGGGACGCTATAAATACTGAGGGACAGACACTCGGGCGGCGTGTCGGGGAGGTGGGGCGGCGTCTGCGGCTCGGGGGCCAGACCTCGGCCGTGGCCCCACCGACTGCTTCACTTGGGGCCCTGGGCCTCGGACTCTTCCTCATCGTCTTCGTACATCTCGCCCTCCTCCTCGGCCGTGGCGTCCTGGTACTGCTGGTACTCGGACACCAGGTCGTTCATGTTGCTCTCGGCCTCGGTGAACTCCATCTCGTCCATGCCCTCGCCCGTGTACCAGTGCAGGAAGGCCTTGCGCCGGAACATGGCCGTGAACTGCTCCGAGATGCGCTTGAACAGCTCCTGGATGGCCGTGCTGTTGCCGATGAAGGTGGAGGACATCTTCAGCCCGCGGGGCGGGATGTCGCACACGGCCACCTTCACGTTGTTGGGGATCCACTCCACGAAGTAGCTGCTGTTCTTGCTCTGGATGGCCAGCATCTGCTCGTCCACCTCCTTCATGGACATGCGGCCCCGGAAGACGGTGGCCACCGTCAGGTAGCGGCCGTGGCGCGGGTCGCAGGCGGCCATCATGTTCTTGGCGTCGAACATCTGCTGGGTGAGCTCGGGCACCGTGAGCGCGCGGTACTGCTGGCTGCCCCGGGCGGTCAGCGGGGCGAAGCCGGGCATGAAGAAGTGCAGGCGCGGGAAGGGCACCATGTTCACGGCCAGCTTGCGCAGGTCCGCGTTCAGCTGGCCCGGGAAGCGCAGGGAGGTGGTGACGCCGCTCATGGTGGCCGACACCAGGTGGTTGAGGTCCCCGTAGGTGGGCGTGGCCAGCTTGAGGGTGCGGAAGCAGATGTCGTAGAGCGCCTCGTTGTCGATGCAGTAGGTCTCGTCCGTGTTCTCCACCAGCTGGTGGATGGACAGCGTGGCGTTGTACGGCTCCACCACCGTGTCGGACACCTTGGGCGAGGGCACCACGCTGAAGGTGTTCATGATGCGGTCGGGGTACTCCTCGCGCACCTTGCTGATGAGCAGCGTGCCCATCCCGGAGCCGGTGCCGCCGCCCAGCGAGTGCGTCAGCTGGAAGCCCTGCAGGCAGTCGCAGTTCTCACACTCCTTGCGCACCACGTCCAGCACCGAGTCCACCAGCTCCGCGCCCTCCGTGTAGTGGCCCTTGGCCCAGTTGTTGCCGGCGCCGCTCTGGCCTGTGGGGTCAGGAGGTGGCACAGACGGTCAGACGGCCAGCGCCTGCCTGAACACGCCAACCCAGGGGGCAACTGTGGAAGCCCTGGGCCTGCCTCCCCTCTGCCACGCGGGGGTGCCCACCCAGCCTCACAGCCCCCATGCAGCTCTCCACACTGTGTCGGGGTCCCTGCTGACCGGCTGCCATGGCCAGAAGAGAACCTGCTGTGCCCTGCTTAGGCCCACCCACCCTCAGGCCGGCGGTGCCGAAAGCATGAACTACAATCCCGAGTCCCTTGAAGCTCCGGGTCGGGATGTGGATCGTCCATCAGGTGGGGTTCTGAGCTCTGGGGGGCAGACGTGGGGGGGAGGCCTTCTTCCTGTTGCCACGTCAGGCTGCTGCCACCAGCCACAGGCATGAGGACCACCTGGCCTCTTGATCGGTGACACCGTGCCCGTGAACACGTCCCGAGTTCCGCCCCGCCACCTCGCTACCGACCCTGCAAGCGCAAGTCTCTGCTTTACAAAGTCTTGCTCGAAGTACACCCTGGTTCCTGTTCGCTGCACAGAACCCTCTCCGGGCCCCACCACCAGCTGCTGTGTGGGAGGTCAGCTTTGTGCACCGGGTAATGAGGGCGGCTGTGCCTGTCCCGCCGGACGTGGGCTGGCCTGCGATCGGGTCTGCCGCCGGCGTGGGGCAGGGGACGCTTACCGAAGATGAAGTTGTCAGGCCTGAAGAGGTGGCCAAAGGCCCCAGACCTCACGCTGTCCATGGTTCCGGGCTCCAGGTCCACCAGGATGGCCCGAGGCACATACTTGTGAGCTGAGGGGAGAGGGGTGGACCATGCGGGTCAGAGGCCAGGGGTTCCCCCCGCCCTCCAACCCCTGCCCCCCAGCCTGGAGCTCTCACCCAAAGACCTCAGACTCTGGGTCAGAGGCTGGGACCACGTGTGAAATGGGGATTGGCAGCCCGGACAGCAGGACCAAATCCCACGCCCACGTGGGCAGGTTAGCATTTCTCCAGTTCAAACACTGCTTTACACCAGTGGCTAAACAGCCCCTGCCCGAGCCCCGCAGGAGACCCCTGCTCTGCACCTTCCCAGGGGCCTCACCCCCCCAGCCTGTCCAGTCTCTGGAATGCACATGTCTTGTGGCCACAGGACACGTTTGAACCTCACTGTAGTGACAGTCACTAGGATTCCGTGACTTCAGTCTGTGAGTCTCAAGTTACGCCTGCCGGTCAACCGACAGGAGGGCAGATCCTGGGACGTGTCCGGCAGCCCTCCCGCCTCCCCCGCCAGGTCAGGACTAGGGACTGGGGCTCACAGGAAGCCTCGTTGTAGTAGACGCTGATGCGCTCCAGCTGCAGGTCCGAGTCTCCCACATAGTTGCCACTGGGGTCGATGCCGTGCTCATCGCTGATGACCTCCCAGAACTGTAAGGGGAAAGGAGGGGTCAGCAGGTGGCCATGAACCCGCCAGGCCCCTTCCCCTCCCATGGCCTCGAAGTTCTGGGTGTAAAATGAGGGGCTTGGACCCAAAGCCTGCACAAGCCCCTTTGAGAGACTTTGGAAACGAGCCCCAAGTTCTGTCATCTTTCAGAAAACTAACAAACGTCATGTCCACGTCTACCCGGGCCCTCGAGGTGGCTCAAGGCTCAGTGGCAGGCTCAGGCCCACAGACCCGGCTCTGCACTCGCTGACCAGCTTGGCAAGAATCACCCTCTGTGAGTGGTTCTTACTCCCTTTCAGACAAAGAAACTGAGGCACAGAGGAGGTAAGTGATGAGTGAGGTCTAGGATACGCCTGCCCCCCTGTGACAGGGCACCGGACGCCCAATGACAGGCCTTAGCACAGAGCCACCGGGCCCCGCGTGGGGACAGCCCGCGCTCTCAGGGCCCCTGCCAGCCCACCCGCAGGAAGCCGCAGCGTTTCGCAAGCTGTGCTCCCACAACCACAGCAGGCAGGGAGCAGGCCAGGCCTCGACTCAGGAGCTCCCAGCCGTGTGACCTTGGGCATGACCCAAAGATGCTCTGAGCCTCAGTGTTCTCATCTGTTCAGTGGGCCTGCTGATGAGACAGGTCACTGTGAGAATAACGTGAGCGTGTGGCAGAGGCTGACACATCAGGAGCGTCAGCACGTGTCCACACAAGGACACGTACCCTGGTTAGAGGGAAGCTCTGCTGTCACCCCAGGGGCACCTCCAGAGCCGTGCAGGCGGGAGGTCACTGGTCACACACGGTGTGACTTCCCAGTGCCCCTCCCCTGGACCCTCAGGGGTGGTGTGAGTGTCAGAAGACGAGTGTGCGAAGTCCCCCTCAGAAGTCACGTGCTGTGGACAGACGGCCCAGTTAAAAGAGCAGTGAGAACACAGTGTGCACGTGTCTGTCTGTGTGTGGGTGTCTGCGACAGACAGAAATCCCAGGCAGCTGTGCCTGGCCATGGGCCCCCGGCTGGGGGAGAGACTTCTTTCCACGGTATGCCCTCTGGTTCTTTTGGAATTCTGTGTCACACGTTAACTTTACACACACAGAAAGAGTAAAGACAATATAGTTTCAGAACTTGAGACGTGTGAACCATGCCACTGTAACGCGTACAGAAGCATTTTGGCAACTCATCACAGACACTGTTATCAGAGGTCAGAGGTCATCTTTCAGCCACCTTGGAGGGGAGGGCTGGATTCCTTCCCCGATTTTGTGCATTTTTGTCATTAAGTGTGTGTTAATTTTGTTCTTAAAAAAGACTCTTTTTGCATTAAGTGTGTGTTAATTTTGTTCTTAGAAAACACACACACAGCAATGTCCCTGCGGCCTTCAGGGACTATCAGACTTCCTGTCACTGCGGGGCTGCCCATGGCTTCCTGACCTCGGAGGCTGGCCCCCACAGTCCTGGGGCACCCCAAACTTCTAGCTTTGGGGACACCCAGAGCCTCTGTAGAGGAGGGATGAGCTCAAGACAGCGGGTGTGGGGCCAGGGGAGAGTGACGCCGTTGCCCTGGCAACCACACATCTGCGGGCAGCGTGTCCTTCTGGAGGCCGCAGAGCACAGTGGGGGCCCTAGCCGGTGTGTGACAGTGACCCCGGTTCTCGGGGCCTCTGTGTTTTCATCTGCAAAGTGGACGTGATAATGGCACCCACATCGAGGAGTTAGCGTAGGGCCTGACACATAAAAGCATTCAGCAAATGTTGGCTTTGAAGACGCTATTTCAGTTGGTAAGGCCATATGCACACATCACTGAAACAAAAATAAAAGACAGTTTTTAAATGCAGTATGCTTGGACTACTGGGCACAGTAAAAGACTGCCACCGATAAGAGATCTCCACGACGTGTCCTTGAAAAGGCACAGCGGGCAGTGACAGTAAAAAGAGGGCCTTCAGCAGGGGCCGTGCATTCTTCTGCAAAGACGTGTCCAGTCACAGAAGGGGGGCGGGAAGGATGGAAAACAACCCTGTCCCGCTGCAGAGGCGCCTGGAGGGGCAGGTGGTTAAATGGGCACTTTAGCCTGACGTGCGACATTTCCATTTTTCAGAAGGGGGCTATAGTAACAATTGCTTTTTTAAACTCATGAAAATTGCAATTTAAGAGTAAACAGCTACCTTATTAGTAAAACAGATTATGTAACGTTTACTAGATTACAATACAATTTTGTAAATTAAATGAGAAGTAGTCACGCCCATCACTGCAGGTGGCTGAGGCCTCGTCTCCCTCTTCAGAACCTGGGTTTTTTTATTGTTTTTGACAGAGAGAGAGAGAGAGAGAGAGAGAGAGAGAGAGAGAGAGCTAAACTGGGGGAGCTCCCAGCTCAGCACATGGGTCTGCTCAGGCCGGGGCCGGGATTCGATCCTGGGTCCCCGGCGCTGCAAAGTGAGCGCCTAACCCAGTGAGCCCTCCCGGCTTCCCCACAGAACCCGGGTTTTTGTCTGCGGTCTGGGGCGGGCCCGGCCCTGTGCCCGCGGCGCTGTCCTTGGTGCTGATCCTGAGCTCCGCCCGGCTGGGGAGCCCAAGGCCCGCGGGGAGCAGACCCCGTGCCCCGCGCCGCTCCCGCAGCGGCTCATCGGGGAGTCGCTGGGGCCGGGGGGGGGGGGAGCCACGGGGACCCCCTCCTGCATTTGGCTGTCAGGGCCCCGCCCGATGAGGGGGCTCCGACAAAAGCTCGGGGCGGCCCGGCCTCCTTAGGGGAGGAGCGGGGGACCCGTGCTTGCTGCAGTCTGCACGGAGACGCAGACTCAACCCCCCGCCTGCCCGGGCCGGTACCCCAACTTCCCTAGCCCCAGCCTCGGCCTCTCCATCCCTGGTGGGGTGATGCGAGCACAGCCCGCAGCGCTCGGGCCTCGGGCTACACTCGGCGGGCCTGGCCTGGGCGGCCCCACCTGGAGGCCCCTGCCCAGCCCCGTCGGCTGCTGCCCTCTCCCGCTCACCGCCTGCGCACAGGCCCGGCCGCAGCTGCAGGCGCTCCCCGGGGGCCGGGCCGGGGGCTCCGCGCACCTCGAGCTCGGTCTCTGGAGACCAGACCCGAAGGACACGGCGCCCCCACGCCGCGAAGGGCGGCGGCTGGGAAAGAGGAGCGATCCCCTCCCCAAACCCACCTCCCTCGTGTTGGAATCGTGCAAAAGAGTCGGATGTTCATTCTTCAAACCAGCGAGAAGGCAATGGACGCAAGTGGAAGGAAAGGGGGTGCTGAGCGAGCGCGGGGTCGCCGTCTCCCCGGAGGGCCCTGCGGGTGCCACGCGGGCGGGGGCACAGCTGCGTCACCGTCACCGCCCGGGGGCCCAGGTGGGGCTCCCGCCCGCGCCCCGAGACCCCTGACCCTCCGAGGAGCAGACTAATGAGCCCGGGGCCCCCCAGCCCGGCCGGGGCAGCTGTCAGGCGCGGCCCCAGGGGCCCCGACTGGATGTGAGGCCACCGTCCCCCCCCAGCCCCCCGCCCGGGGGGCGCAGCCGCCTCCGACGGGAGGAGACCCCCCCACGCCCGCGCCCGGCGACCCCATCCCGGCGCCTCCGCCCCGGAGCCCAAGCGCCACGTGGCCACGCGCCCTGGTAACGAGCTTTTGTTCTTGCCCGGTTTCCATGGCGACAGCCCCGGGGACAATGTCCCGGCCCCTTCCCCTCGGGGACCTGACTCCGGCGGCGCCGCGGTCCCCTCGCTGGGTCCCTGGCCTTGGTCCTGACAAAGCCGCCCCTTCTCGCGCGGGGCGCCGGCGGGGCCGCACCCTGTGCCCCGCGTGCCCGCGGGGACTCGCCGCGTGACCTTGGGCCGCGGGCCGCTCCCGCCGCGAACCCGGGGACCCCGCGCCCCCACCGCCGCCCCGGCCCCGGTGCAGCCGGGCGACCACGCGGGGCGCGGCTTTGTCCCCGAGTCCCGCCCCCGGGGGCTGCGCGACAGCCCCGTCCCGGGTCAAGGTCACCCCGGGGCCGGGCCCACCGCCCCCTCAACAAAGGGCCGGGCGGGCGCGGGGGCCGGGCGTCCGCAGGGCGAGGTCGGGGGCGCACGGCCCGTCGCGCGGGTGCGGGGCGGGCACGGGGGTCGTGGCGGCTGTGAGGGGGGACCCGGCCCGCGTCCTCCCCGAGGCCGCGCTGCACCTGCGGCGGCTGCACCTGCGGCGGCCGGGGCCGGGGGGCCGGGGCCGGGGGATCGGGGGGCCGGGGGGTC
>PVKE010046022.1:0-12405 GCA_004027555.1 Craseonycteris thonglongyai | reverse complement strand
GAGAACACAACATCCAATGTTCTCAGAAAAAAATGTAAGTGAAGTCAGTTTTTAAGCTTTATTTGCTATACAACCAAATTTTATTATTATAGAAAAATAATTAAGAAGTAATTTATGTTATATTTAATATTTTCACATTTTTGTTCAATGTTTGGGTTTTTTAAGGACTTTCTTTGCTTATTTTATTTTACTTAATGCAACAAGTATCCGATTTCCATTACATAGGGCAATCCTCTATATGAGGGACATCCAGAAAAAATCCAGCTATTGTCGATATAATGAGAACGGTTACGTGACTGGATACTTTCCAACAGCCCTCATGTATCTTGTAACTAATAAACTCTTGACAATAAAAAAAAAAAGTAGGCTTTGGGGTTTACTGTAGCTTTGCTTTGTTTGGAGATTTGCTGTCTTGGACAATCCTATGATGTTTCTGGATCTCACATCCCTAGTTCCATCCTGTTTTCTTTCCGAATACTTCACTGAGCTGTAGCTGTATGGAATTGATTGGGAGTGCATCTGTAGCTTGGCACTCAGCAGGGAACAACTGCCAACCAAGTCATCAATATGTGCTCCCACACAGCTGACCCCTCTTACGTCCACTCTAAGATTGTCTATCAGAAACATCAGAAAGAGAATGTGCACTCTGGAGTGGGGACTCTGCCTCCCTGTAATTTGTCCTTTTCCTCTGCTGGTACTGGAACGTGCCTCACAGAAAATAAATCTGAGATATAAGCAAGAAGAGTAGAAAAATTAAACCCCGTGCTATATCATCACCAGTTTATGTGCCTGTTAAACTTCGAAGCAATTACTGTTAATGATGTCACTGAGAGTAAGCCTCGCAGAAACTCTGGTCATAGGATCACAATGGCTGCAGCTGCATGAGGCTGGGTGGTTTCAACTTTCAGGCAACTCTTTGAACATAGTATTTTTATTTCAGTTTATATCTCCTGAGTTTCAATATGAGTAAACTCTAAGACTCAAAGCAAATCTCAGCATACTGAGAGTTCACAAAGGTTCCATCTGAAACCAGAATCACCCGCAATGTATGCAGAAGGTGACCAAGGTTCATGGGGAAACATTTGGACCTCTAGGAGCCATTTCATGAAACTGAGCTTCGTATTGGATGTGGGTTTTGCCTAGTTTGGGATTTCAGTGTCTTAGTTGTGCAGACATGTAATTTGACTAAGGTAATATGTTTGCTCTTCATCAGTTTTGATCATATCTACCTTAGAAGTGAACTTAAGAGAATAAAATCACGTTAAAAATCTTGGGAACAAAATCAGTATATGTGTTAAGAAGAAAAAGCAGTCTAGTGGCCTTTTGCAGCAAATAAATTCTGTGGTCAAATCATGCACAAAAATTGAAAAAAATGTCATAGAACTTGGTTTTGTGTATCTGCACTTGAAATATTAGAAATCGCAATGGAAATTAAGCCCTAAATTTCCTCACAATTTGGGTTTCTGTTTATTTAGATGCATTAAATAAATGAGAAGATGAAAGGGCAAATTATGAGTTAATTATTGAATATTTACTAATAGTATAAAACTTAATTTGGAAGAAAAAAGAAGAAAAGTTTACTACTTAAATATATTTGTCTTGACTCTGTGTTGTGGTTGTTGTTTTACTGATGCTGTCACTGCTTTCCAAAGTTCATTTTTGAGGCCCAGACATGTAACACAAGAGTCTTTCAAATGACAGTGTTTATCCAAGGGCTTTCAAGAGAAGATTTTATGAATTTTATTTTATTCTAAGTGGCTGAATATTCTAAGTTCTTCTTGTTCTATCAGCTCAGAGATAATTGGTGTAGCAGATGACTGCTATGGCCAATCAGGTTAGCTATATGCAATACGGGCAATTGTTAATTTATGAAATAAATATTTATCTTATTTAAAATTTGAAATATTCTAAAACAAAGATTGTTGAATCCAATGTAAGTCTTTTCAAAGTCTATTTGTTCTTAAAAGTTGAAATACATGGTTTGGTTTTAAATATAACAGTGAGACATTAAATAAAGGATATGGAGTAATAAATTAAAAATGATTGCTAATACTGAAGCACTCTGCAAAGTTGTGACTAAGGGAGAAAATGTAAGTATTTTAGTGGATATTTATAGTCAACCTTACAAAGCCCTATATCAACTGAGAGAATTCTATGAAACTAAACATTTTGTCTTTGAACATAAACACATTTTGAAAATTTTAAGTATCCTACATGGAGGACAAACAACTTGATTTGGATTTGTGTAAGGATTATGTTTGCAGCAAGACTAAACAGCATGCTGAAGGATGAAGGTAATTCATAAGGAAACATTTTAGAATATAAATACTATATCCAGTTTTAAAACATGCATAATGTGCTGTACTTGTGATTCTGTGACAATCATATTCACTTGCTGCTGATTCTTTCCTCACCTCCCATTCTCCTAATCACAGCACCCTAGAAAGAAAGGAACATAGCATAACCCCTTCACTTTACAGATGAGAAAATAGAACTAAAATAAAATTTAAAATACAATAGGGCAATCCAGTGGGAAAATTCTCTAAACAGTTAAGAATGATATGCTTAACATGGAGACCTTGGTTTCTGTCATTTTCCTTCATGATAAAAGTAACTGTGCTGTGTTAGAGATAAATCTGAAAGTGCACCCTGAAAGTACAAAGACAAGGAAATAAATAAGGAAATGTAAATCTAAAGGTGATACAAAGAATATGCAAATTATATTTTTGTTTAATGACTTCAGATGGCAACAAAATTAATGAGCAGCAAGTTTGGTGTCCAAAAACAGGAATTTCACTTCTAGTTCTGTCATATATTTGTTGCTTGGCTAATTTATGGTCTCTTGGTCTCTCTTTTCTTACCTCTAAAATGGGCATATTAATACCTTCCATGCCTGTGTTACAGGGCTTTTGGAAAGATCAAATGGGACAATAGATTTGAAAGGCTTTGAATTCCAAGTCACTACGAAATGGTTGTGCCATTAGTCTTGGTGCCACTTATAACTCTGCCTTGCTGTAAGTCAGACTTGTTTCCAAATGACACCCAATTGAGGATCTAGAAGACAGTCAGAAAATAAACACTGAAACTAAGGTATACTTTCAATGTCACACCTGCAGCCATTTCTCACTGGACCCTGACTAGACCCTACTTCGTATTACTTGGCAAACCTTATGTCTTCTTCATAACGTCTCCAGAATGATTTAAGGTTGTCCATGCCGCTGTGCATCCTCAAAATAAATAGCCATCCTCTTACCTCTCTGTTTGTTTGTGTGTTGTTTTGTTTTTAATTCTTTGCTTTCTCATTTATATTTTATTTTTAACTTGCATCTCAGCCTGCAACTTTGCACTACACATCTCTGCACTATATAAAAGAGGAAGGCAACACGTTCTATGCAGAAAGAGCTACTGTAGAATGGACAGTAAAGTCTGCAAAAAATGGATAACCAATGCCTGTCAGCATGACAGGAGGAGACACTAATATAACCCAACTTCTGGCTTACAAAGGAGTTAAAAATGAAACAGCGCCAGTTTAAAATCAATATGAAATTTTATAGGCAGCCTTTACAAAGAAATCCAGGCAAGCATAATATGATCTTGGCTGCTCACTCTTGGGAAGAAATGATCACTCCATCGTGCAGCTCTAGCGAAATGCAAAGCCAAGTCCTCCTGAAAACCCCCCTAAAATGGACTTATTGTCATCAGGCACTGTGGTCAGGAGGGCATAGATGAGATGGGTGAGGTTATCAAGAGACAAATAAGGAACGAGCCTATACAAATCACTGAGCAAAAAGGAAAACACGTTCACGGAGTATATCATTAACATTTTTCTTTAAAGGAATAGAATCAGATTTCTACTTAACCTACTCATGGTTTTTAAAATATGCAGCCTCAATTCAACAAGAGCAGAAAGGAGCACCACTATCCCTCTCAGAACGTCTCCCGGAGGTCTGAGTGGTGGTCGCAAGCAGCTCTTTCTGATCTGACTTCAGTGCACCCCAGGCTCGACTGGACAAATTCCTGAGGAGAGAAAAGCAAGGAAAGAAAGTACACACTTCCCCTGGCTGCCTGCGCGTACATATTTTTTTACATGCCTCAAGGTAAATCAGAGACATCAGTCCAGCCAAGAATCCATCACTCGCAGTATTCTTGACTGTCATCCCTAAGTTTTCCTCCCCTTTTGCCTCTTCTTCACAGTTACCATATTTCTAGGTTAACCAAAGAAACAAATGATGACCACAAAGACTTTCAGTAATTAATATGTCTCTAGATAATGTTTATAAAAATGAATGACCAGAACTATATTAGTAAAACTTGTAAAATAACAAGCAAATATTATTGTTTCTATGGGAGTAAGGGGTAGAAATTTTTCCATGTTAAAGTTTAGCTTCAGACAGGAATAATTTTAAATTTATTGTAGAGGTATCCTAAGTTTTGTTTCTTTTTTTTTTTTAATGTATGCTCTTGTCAGATTTTCTGGTATTTAAAAATATTTATTTGAGAATGATCTTGAGAGTCCAAGGCTGGTTTGCTAATTAACTTCATCTTCATTTATACATATCAATATAGACAGAAAGAGGACCTAGAGAAGTACCGTAGCTTTAGCTGATGCCTGAACCATAAAATGTGGTTTCTTTCTTTCCTGATAGTTACCCAAAAGGAATGGTATCCTAGGGGAAATGTTGAGAGTCAAATACCCTTGTTTCCTGGATAAGCTAGTCAGGACCAGTATTCCTGAAATTTCTTAACTTCAGGAAAAACAGAAATAACAGTAGTCAATCAAATTGTCTCTGCTCTTATAGAATAGCAAAGCAATCACTTTCCTTTTCTTCTAAGTGCCTTTGTATGGTAGCAGAGTCCTTCTTAGAAAGCAAGATGGAAAATCTATTGTCAAGAAGTGGGAATATAATATGCTGAAACTACCTAAACCCAGAAGAGCTCAAGATGAAAATAAATGCTTGGAGAAGATAATCGGAATCATACTGAATAAGATGTTCCCAAAATTATATATTGGGAATTTGTTTATAGAGGGCTTCCCAAGCCCTTCCCTGCTTTCTTTCTTTCATTTTGTTCTGTTTTCAAAATCTCATTTTCACCCATACCATAAATTTTGGGTATGACACCTCTACTATTTTGGAAGTGACATATTATAATATATTCGTGGCATAAAAGCAAAAATAAAATTAATTTAAATTGAAAAGCAAACAATATTCATTCTTACACATTTTCTAAAACTGAAGAAAATATTTATTTTAAATATTTATTCTAAAGGCTGTTTATATCATAGTTGGTATTTGTGATATATGACTTGAGAAAGATGAGTGTGTTTTTTTTAATTGTAGCTTCAAGTTTTCCTGTAAAGATGATTTTGATAAGTGATCTCCTTTGAAAGTTGGGAACCTCAAGGAAGATTAATCTAGCCCAGTAAAGGAACTAAAGTGGCAAAAATTGATTAAGACATTAAAATATCTACAGTACGTCTAGAAAATATGAGCTGTCTCTAAATGGTCCCAGTAAATCACAAACCAAACTTGAAGGAAGCAGTTAAGAAGAGCTTCCCCAAGTAATAGAAAAGTTTTCAGGGTAAAGTATTTAAAAGTGTCATTTTATTTTTATGCACTATGCAAACAGAAATATTTATGTATACAGTCACAGCCCAATCTTTTCTCTCCAGCATGTCAGGAAAGAAAAATATACTTCATGTACAGATAATATTTATAATCTACATAACCAGGTAGCTATTGTACATACATATACATAAACTCACAAATATTTTATATTACTGATGGCTAAGTATGTGATATGATATAAGAAATCCTTCTACATTCACTGCCTACACAGGTTACCTCAAAAACCCCTCCATTCTGCCTGAAACACCTCTAACCTTGTATTTTCTAGAATTTAGAAATGTTTTCTAAATTACACTATTAAAAAAAAATGTTACTTGAAGGGGAAAATGGTAATTAAAAGAACATGTAGGAGATAGGCATAAAAAAAGAGGATCTCTTTTTCTATTTAAGTATTTACCACATTAGTTTAAAATGATGTAAAAAAATGGAATTTGGGTTTGGAGGTGGAAAACATTTGAAACATTTTTTTTTATACAAGGTAAAAAGGCCATGTATGACCTCACAAGGGTGTCCATGGAGAAATCAGGAAAATTGTGAGCATTGGGGAGATTTCAAAGTAGGTCAAAGCAGCCTAAAAATAGAATTGAAATAAAATTTTTCTCACTTAAATGGGACTCACAATGGCTCTCTCAAATCTCTTACTTTAACTGTTCCTTGGTCTCATAAGAATCTTCTCACATATTCCTCACAGAAACAATTCTAAATGTTTTAGCTTTCTTCAAATTCCAATATACACCTCCTCTCTTTCACTCTGAACAGATTAGTTCATCATTTATTTTCCTTAAGAACAAAACAGTCACAATAAATGCCTTCATACTTAGGGCTCAGCCCCACTTCCAGAACTCCCCTTGTTCCTTTCAGAATTATCTGACCCTCTAGTGCCTCTCAGAGACATGACCTGCTTTCATCTTGCTCTTCCTCATGGTGAACTCCCATGTTTTTCCACTTCCCTCAATACCATACTTTGGAAAAACATTTTCTTTTACTCAATCCTGAAATTCTTCTCTTTCCCACCATTTTTTTTTCTCTCCCCTTTCTTTGCTAGACATTTAAAATAGCTGCCTTTACTCCCTCCACCTTCTATCTAATTTTTACATTCTGGCTCTGAAATCTACTTTCTCCATTCAGTAGCCCTAGAAAGTTACAAGGGCAGGCTGATAAATTTTGCCCCCACAGTAATATTTTTTTGTTACATTAGACATGTATGAATATAACCAGTTCTGTATAGTCACGTGGTATGTCCCCTTCATCATTATTGACCTGACACACACAGATGCTTACATTTTTCACCCAGTGCACATCAAAATGGAAGAGTGTTCAGATATTTAGTTCAAACAGCCTGTTGTTAGTGAATTCTTAACAGTAGAAAAAGTTCCTCCAATTAAAATTCACAAAGGAAAGCTGTTTATTGTAATCAGCGTGTTGATATCAATACAGTAAGACACTAGGTAAAGCAGTTAAAAGATGAAAAATGGGGATGCCAGGATAGCTCAGCAGGTTGAGTGATTGCCTTGCAATGGGAGGTTCGGGGGTCAAATCCTGACCCCAGCCCATACAAACCCACATACTGAACTGCAGCGCAACTGGTAACCACCAGGGTGGTGAAGGTGGTGAAGGTTCTCACCTCCCATGTGGGAGGCCCCCGGTTCAGTTCTCGCCCTGCACAGCCCCACACCCACCTGTATGGAATAAAACTGTGTCACAACTAATGATGTACAACTGTGGAGACCACTCTGGGCCCTTCCCACTTCTCTCTTTCTCTCTCTTTCAGCATCTCTCAAACAATAAAATAAAAATGGAAATGGAAAGATGAAGAAGTGGACAAGCAGATTTGAGTGACAAATCATGAAATGGAAGGCTTGTGACTGCAATTGGTCAGCTTTATCAAGACTGAGGTAGGGGAAGCCGGGATGGCTCAGTGGGTTAAGCACTCACTTTGCAGCCCTGGGGACCGAGAATCAAATCCCGGCCCCGGCCCATGTGGACACATATGCTGAACTGGGTAGTGCCCCCAGTTCAGTTCTCACCGGGGCGAGACCCGTTTCTGCCCTGTGCAGCCCCGTCCACCTGTGGAATGAAACTATGTGGAAAAACCGATGATGTGCAACTATGGAGACTGTTCTGGGCCCTCCCCCTTCTCTCTGTCTCTGTCTCTGTATCTCTGTCTCTCTGTCAAAAATAATAAAAAAATTAATAAAAAGACTGAGGAATTATATTGAAGTGTGTGGTGATTTTGGAGAAAAATAATTATGCAGCTTTGGAAATAATAATTTATATATTATATAAATAATAATAATTGTAACGTATTTTCTTTTTATTTCACTAAAATATCTTTTCCCATTCATTTTCTATTTAAGTGAAAGCAAAATTTATCAGCCTGCCTTTGTAAATAATACCTTTGATCAACAAGCCGATGTTATTGGACATTTAATAATTAGCTTTTATATGTCCAAACTTCTTCATAAAGTGAATATGCTAGAATTTTCCCACTAAATTTACACATAAATATTAGTAATTTAACACTGATACACCAGAGCCAACATTTTACTGGAATGGTGAGCTCAGAAGTTGTGTTAGACTGAGATAGAATGAAGTTTTTCTCTAATACTGTAAGTAATCTTCTGTTATAATGCGAAGAATTCAAAGCACTCTGCTGCAACTGTCTTCTGAGAGAAGCTTCCTTGCTAAAGACCTTTTAGCAGATTTAGGCAAGTCCAAACATGCCCGAAATGATCTGTTTCTATGGTAGAGAGAGGAGTGGTTATCCCATCTCTTCACATCAGCTGCCAAGAAGCCATAAATACCATGATAAAGTAGGCAGACTATACAGATGATACTTTCAATGTGACTCAACAGAAAATGCATTAATTTTTTAAAGTAATACATTTGTTTAATGGGTCATCAAAAACTGCAGTGCAAAGTCCTGTGATTCAAAATTATTCACCACAACTAAAGAGATTTAGAGCCATAATGAACTATAGAAAAATTTGATAAGAGAACATATAGAGGAGCAAATTTTTTTGGATGACTGACTTATTTCTTCTGGACCTGTAACTATATGATAATCACTATATGCTTTACAGATGAGAGAATTATTCCTGGCTGTAATCATGAAGCCACATGGTACATATATCCAAGAAAAACACCCTTTGTTCTCTGAACTATTTAAATTATCTTCTAAGTGATGCACACCTGTCCTTAAAATTCTATTTCCTTTGTCTCTCCAGAAATAATTTCTTAAAATAGAAATAATGTCTAAATTGATCAGTGAACAAAAAACAAATTCTCTATATCCCAAACTACATCGTCAGGGTTTGTTCACTGGATTCACATCAAAGTTCTTTACCAACATTCTAATGAGCACATCTGGGCTCTTGTCTAATCTACATTAGCAACAGGCAGGCTTCCATTAGCTAACCTACTGATCTCTCAAATGCCTTTTTACGTTACTGAGAAAATGCTCAATAACAAATATAGGGCGGCAGAAAGAGAACTGACTTTGGGTGGTAAACACATAACGCAACACAGATGATGTACTGTAGAATTGTACACCTGGAAATTAATGTAATTTTTACCAAACAATATTACCCCGATAAATTTCATAGTAAAAAAAGAACAATTTAGGATATTTATTTCTTCATCATCAAACTTTATTTTTTATTCTAAATCAACAGTAACCAAAATATTACTAAGATTTCCATTTTATTATTTTTCTGGAAAACTTTCATTATGATATCAACATTGTAATTTAAATAGCTAGAAATTGGCTGTCAAAAGTAGGGAAAATTCTCTCAAAATACCCAATTGAATTTTTTCTAATATCCTTACACTTGAACTTTTCTAGAAACAACTTAATAACATACTTTTGAATAATTAGGGAAAAACTTTTCTATCATAACAAATATAAAGATAAATATTTTTCTCTTCACTGATAATAGCATAGAGGGATATATTTCATAGTCTAACATCCATAATTCAGATATTTCCTTAAAAATTAGTTTAGTTGTTTGTTATTTACATATAGTAAAAAAAATATTTATTATTATGTTTTTAATTGGTCAAATCATTGGGGTGACATTGATTGGTAACAATTATATAGGTTCCAGGTATACAATTCTACATTACATAGCCTATGCATTGCATTATGTGCTCACCATCCAGAGTCAGCTCTCTTTCTATCACTATATTTGATTCTCCCTCCCTACTCCCCCAAACCCCACACCCCCACTCTGGATCCATCTTCCCCTTTACCCTCAAGTAACCTCTAAACTATTGACTGTGTCAGTTAGTTTTGTTTCTTTGTTACTTTCAGTTTTATATTCCACCTATGAGTCAGGTCATACGTTTTTTGTTTCTTTTTTTAACTGAACTGGGAGCCTCACCGCATTTGGGAAGCTCATCCCAGTTCAGCATGTGGGTCCACCTGGGCTGGAGCCAGGATTCAATCCTCAGTCCTCAGGGCTTCAAAACGAGAACTTAACCCGCTGAGCCATCCCGACTTTCCCAATATACGTTTCTTGATTCTTTCTTATTAAGTGACTTATATCACTTAATAAGATGATTTCAAGGTCCATCTGTGTTATCACAAATGACTGTGACATTGAGTAGTATCCTATTGTGTAAATATACCACAGCTTCTCTAGCCAGTCATCAATCAAAGGACACTTTGGTTGTTTCCATGACTGGGCCACCGTGAACAGTGCTGTGATGAACAATTGGATACATATAGCATCACAAATTAAGGTTTTCAAGTTTTTTGGGTAGATACCCAGAAAAGGGATTGCTGGGTTGTATGGCAATTCCGTTCTGAATATTTTGAGGAATCTCCATACAGCCTTCCATAGTGGTTGTACCAGTTTACATTCCCACCAGCAGTGTATGAGGGTTCCTTTTTCCCCACAGCCTCTCCAGCACTTGTTATTCCATGTCTTGTTAATTATAGCCATTCTAACAGATGTGAGATGGTGTCTTATTGTGGTTTTTATTTGCATCTCCCTGATTTCTAGTGATGTTGAGCATTTTTTTCATGTATCTGTCAACCTTTTGAAAAGTGTCTGTTTAGGTCTTCTGCCCATTTTTTAATTTTTTTTGTTGCTGAGTTGTTTGAGTTCTTCCTATATTTTAGATATTAACCCCTTATCAGAGGCATTGTTTGCAAATATTTTCTCCCATTCAGTTGGTTTCCTTTTTACTTTGTTGATGGTTTTCCAAAAAGAAAAACTTAATATCAATGATGCCAAAAATCACAATAAATGTATCTTCTTTCTCTATATCTCTTTCATCATCATCATCCTTATTGTCATCCTCTTACTTTTGTTTTTCCTGACAGTCTATTTCTCAAAACCAAGCTGTTCTTTGGGCTATGTCTATACTTTCAGTTTGACTTATTTTACCAAACTGATTCATTACTAATTCAGTTAAAAATAGCCAAAGCAGATGTGATTTTGAGAACCCATTAAGAGCACATATCTTATTTTAGATATTGCAAATTTTAAAAATCTGTTGGGTGGTAAATTATTTTCTTAATTACATTTCTCAATTACCTTAATGTTGAAGGATGAAGACTCTAAACTTCTATTAGAATATCCTATAAAAATAGAATATTTTATGAAAGTCATAATTTCTGAACCCCCTCAAATGGTCCTCATTTTTTATGAGTGAGCCCACAGTTATCTTCCATTGTTACATGAGATAATTCCAGTAAGGATGTAGGAGGAAATAGCAAAAGCTTCTTTATCGGTTGTACTCTAAATCAACTGCCTTTTATAAAAATAACCTAATTATTTTATTATACTTAATGTTTTATTCATTGTTTCCTGATATGGGTTCTCACTTACATATCTTGACTTTTTATGAATTTTTTTCTACATTTCACCTCAAAGACCTTTTAGATCAAGAAATATAACTAAATCACATATAAATTGTCTCTACGGCATTTGAAATATATTCTAAGCCAATTCTAGGAAGTTTAGAATTCCTTGAAAAAACTAAATACCCAGTTTAGTATAAGACATTTCTATAACAAATGTGCAGGAAAATATATTTGCTTTCATAGATAAAGCACTTGTGTGCAATTTACATATGTGCTGTCCATTTGTGAATGCTAAATATTACCATGGTAAGTTCTGGTTTGCTCGATTAAAATACAAATTCATTATTCCCCTGAGTATCCATATTGTAATAGCATAAATATTAGCTAATGTGATGTTGTCATTAGTATTGCTGCACACTGTCAGGGGGTGGAAAAAAGCTTTTGTTGAGGGTGATAAAATTGAAGGAATGCACATTTCAAAAGCAATGCATTGGAGAAGACTCTAAGGCATGATGGGTAAGCCTACCAATGGCTCACAGAGATTTTTTTCCTCTTTCTTTCCAGTATGTTTTGTCTATTTTCATAGCAGGTGCTTTATTATCATTAGGGGGAGGGGGCAGGGTTGATACAACCTCATCACAGACAAACAAATCAGCACTGTCAAAGTGTTCATAGCTGAATAAAGGTCGTTTTCACACCCCAACCCTCTAAAAGACCATCTGGTAACAAGGAAAATTGTTTAACTGGAGGCTTTATACTTCCTACTAAGTAAGTACTCTGGAGGCAGGCAGAATTTGTTACTTCATAGGACGTGCTGCCATTATATTTGATAATTTCTCTACCTTTGTCTCTGGATGGCTCTAGAAGTGCACTGTCATATGTCACCATATGTAGAGCATATCATATGTCATCAAAACAATTGTTCACACTGGCTGATGAGAAGAAGATACTATTTAATTGGGGTTC
>PVKE010046021.1:0-12402 GCA_004027555.1 Craseonycteris thonglongyai | reverse complement strand
AATATTTACTTTTTAAAAAAAGATTTATTTTATTGATTTTTGACAGAGAGAAACAGAGGCAGAGAGAGACAGAGAGAAGGGGGAGGGCCCAGAGCAGTCTCCATAGTTGACATTAGTTTTCCATATAGTTTCACTCCACAGGCAGGCACAAGGCTGCGCAGGGCAGGAACTGGGCCAGAAACCTCCCACATAGGTCCCAGCAAGAACTGAACTGGGGGCACACCCCAGTTCAGCATGTGGGTCTGCATGGGCCGGGGCCGGGATTCGATCCTCGATCCTCGGGGCTTCAAAGTGAGCGCTTTACCTGCTGAGCCATCCCAGCTTTCCCCAAATATTCACTTTTGTTATATAAAATTTTAGAGGTAGAAGAGAGTTCAAAAGATAAAATTATTCCATTATCTGATAAATAAATAATCTCTGGCCAAGAAAAAATTAAGTGAGTTGTCCATGATCAAACAATTTATAAGTGATGGAAACAAAACTCAAAGTCAAATCTGACTGGCCCAGTTTATATTTATACGCCACGGCCAAGTGTACTAGATATATTATTGATTGCTTGCTCTGATAGTTTTTAAACATACAGCATAAATTATTTATATCAGGATATGATACCAGTGGTATACAACATAGTATTTAAATCAAAAGTTTGGCAGTATTACTTAGATCTGTGTGTTGAAATTGACACATATCTCATACATGCATTGGAATACCTAACCTTTCATGAGTGGTCTTAAAAAAGATAAAATATGCTCCCAGTATTAGACTTTGAACAATACATCTCAAAGTTTACTCTGCTTGAGTTAGAGTATAACCAGAGGTAGGATTTAAAATAATTTCTGAGTTGTATGTAAGGCCAGTTACATAATTTGCGTTGCTTATGCAAAATAAAAATGTGGTGCCCCTTGCTTACTACCTTGTCATTAAAGATACAAAAATATAAAACATTTCCTTTAGAAAATATCACTGTTCATAATTATCATTATAATAGTGGTAATAGTGCTACATTAGAAATAATAATTTACGAATTATAAAAAAATTGTTATAATTTTACATAATACTATAAGTAATCTCTTGCTGCACCATCTTAATTGATCATAGAATTTTTGTCTCACTTTTATGCAATTCATTTATTATATCATCAAAATTTATATTTACAGCAACTTTATTTATACTTGATATAACTGAAAGCAATATCAGTCACTTTGGTAAATGCAAAATTACAAATAATTTTGATAATATTTAATTTTGAGAAGGATATTTCAATTGATGCAATTGTTTCTGTAACTGATAATGTTTCATAGGCTGTGATAATACTGAGATGAATTTCTAATAAATTATTTTAAACTGTATTTTTTAGTATCGTATATTTGGACCTGATGTTACTTTTTTTTTAATATTTATTTATTTATTTATTTTATTTTTGACAGGGAGAGAGAGAGATACAGAGACAGAGAGAGAACTGAACTGAGGGAGCTCCCAGTTCAGCATATGGTTCCACACGGTCCGGGGCTGGGATTCGATCCCCGGTCCCCGGCGCTGCAAAGTGAGCGCCTAACCCACTGAGCCATCCCGGCTTCCCCCTGATGTTTCTAATGAAACAATTTTTCTAAAAAGATTTAACTCCTTATACAAATAATTTTCTTGTGAGTCTGAATTTAATTTAAATGTAAATTAATTTATAGAATGGCATTTTAATGTTTTCTCTCACATTTCTTGTAACTTCTGGAGGTCTATAAAAAAACCAAAGCAGCTTCATGATTTGTACATACCAGTAATTCAAAATGCCTATCTATGTATTCTATTGCTGTATTTTCAATTTCAAAAAAAGTTTAATTTAAAATTGTCTTTTTTGTTAATAATTTTAATCCAAAACTTTACATAAAAATAATACTATTTTTCAATAATGCAAAGATATTTAAATTTTATTTCTATGTTTAAGCTTGTGAGTTTTTTGTTCTGTTTTGTTTTTTGCAATATTGCATTAGTTAGAACTAAAGATTCTAAAATTTTAATGTGTTCTAATAACTTCCAGTGTTCTTATTGCAGTATCCACGTGTAAACTCTCATTTTGCAATCATTTATTGACATCGTTTACTGCTTGACTGCCAGCAATTTTTGCCCCAACATTCAGATCAGAGAGTTAATACTTTCTACAGACACTTCATTACAGGATCTGGAGGCAGATGAGTAATTCCGCCTAACACTTCTGGTTCTAACACCCGTACAGAACCCCTCCTTGCTCCCATAGCCACTGCTGCTGGCACTTTTTCTGCTGCTGTAGCTGTTGCTACTTCCAATCTGTTCTACCGTTCTGCCTTGTCAGTCCTCTCAGTGCCCTGAACTGCCCCAAGGCATGTGCTTGTGTGCCCTGCCAACCACTCTGCATTTATGCTTTTCAGCATGCCCACAGGCTGAGCCAGCTGGTGTTGATGACTGCTGTACCAAAACCTTTGAAGACTCTGGCACAGTACTCATATACATGTTCTATTTCTCCATTAGACTTCTCTTTTTTTTTTATCTTAAATCCCAATTATTTCAAGATAGTGAAAGCAAAGCATTAGAATGGGGCCATTATCAACATGGAGCACTGTGCTACTAGACAGAACCCATGCCAATAAATCTGGCTCTGATAGTAGGTAATAGTTTGACTAGGTGGTCAATGGTTTGGAAGTAGCAAAATGAAAAAATTACAGAATAATGAAGTTTGAGAAAGATTGTGTTTATCATATTTAGTGTTCTCCAGAAAGCCTTTACTAAAGAAAAAGACTTTTAACAAATAATTGATTAAATTATTTGAGATGAGCAACTATTTTTTTCTTTATCCAGCCTACTTCTTCCTAATAGCACAGAACTAAAATGACCCGTGTTCTTTTGGGATTGAATCCCAACTTTCCAGGAACATATCCAATGTTTATTTCATGATTAGTCACTCGGTAACCTACTGGTGTAATAGGATTTATGTAAGTCTGCCATGGCCAAATATTAAAGTAAGATAAAATAATAAATTACAGTGGAGAAAGACATTTTTATACAGTAGTATTCAAATCTTTCCATGTTTCCATGTAAAAACTAACATTATAAAAGGCAGAGCCTTCCGTTCCATTTGGCCTAGTTAAGATATAGCTAACTCTGGCTTTCAGTCAAAATGGTAGTGTAGGTAAGTGCTGTGTTTGCCTCCTCTCACAACCACATCAAAATTACAGGAAAACTACAGAACAACTGTCACTGAGAATAATTTGAAGTATAGCTAAACAGATGTCCTATAACTAAGAAGATACAGAAAACGCCATCTCAAGACTGGTGAAAGATGCAAAAAGGGCTGGTCCCACACCCATGTGTGGTTGGTTCAAAATCAGGAGAGCTATCTTGGCTATGGATATCACACACACACACACACCCCACTTCCAGGAGCAAGGGGTCGTAGCTCCATACCAGCCTCCACAGTCCAGGTTGCCAAGTACAGACATCCCCAAAACTTCTGGCTCGGAACACCAGCAGGAATAGTGACTGAATGAGATGAGGGCTGCTGGAGTCCCAGGTACTCCTCTTAAGGGACCCATGAATTTATTTACTCACTGATGGACTCACTTGCTCTGAGCTCCAGTGCTAGGGCATTCGCTCAAAAGCTGCCAGGGACAGTAGGGAAGTAACTGGATTGTCTGGCTTTGGGGCAAGGCCTGGAGGGACAGCAATATCCCAGACAAAAGTGCTGGAAAAAGACATTGTTTCTTTGTTGCGCCTTTCCCCATGCCAATGTGTACATACAGTCAGACACCATATTTGAGTCTCCATCAACATGGCTAACACAGTTATCGCCCCCCACCCCCACCCAATGGTGATTCTCTGAGACTCTGCACCACCAAACTTGTGGGCCTGCCTAAACTGCTTCCAGTGGCTTTTTTTTTTCTTTTAATACAAATGCCCTGTCTTGGCTTATGCTGCATACTTTCCTGAAATTTCTCAAAGGTTCACAAACACCAAACAAGTAGCATCTGGCCTCAGCATGCCCCATACCATTTGTTCAGAAGCCAGTCTCAGTTCACAGCTTAGACTCTTGCATGCACCTTCAAGGACCATACAATTAGCAAGCATCCGCAGTTCACATTATAGATCATATCAAGTTGTTCCACATAGGGTATAGAAAGCTGCTGACTATGGCCTACAGTAGACCCCCTCTAAGAGGCCCAAGAACCAACACACCCAGTGGCCAACTTCAGACCACACCAGAGTTCCATCCAACCACCTCCACAAATGGGCAGACTGATTATGCCCCAGAGCCTTGCTAAAGTAAATACTGACATTTAGGGTTAGCCCCTGCACAATAGCTCTTCCTGTAGTTATGGTCAGTTCTTACAACCAATCATTCTGAGGGTCAATCACTCCCATTGACGTTCAAAAAGCAACTAAGGCTCAAATACAACAGCAGAGCGTGCTCAACTCACACAAGAGATACACCTAGAATAACTAGCTCTGGTGACCAGGGAGACTGTGCCACTTGGTCCTATAGGACACCTACTACATAAGTCTACTCTACTAAGATGAGGAGTCATAGAAACTCTACTGAGTACATAGGAACAACATAGGGATGCAGCTTAAATTTGGAGACAAGGGGAAAGCTGGGATGGCTCAGCGGGTTAAGTGTTTGCTTTGAAGCCCAGGAGACCAGGGATCGAGTCCCAGTTCCAGCCCATGGGGACCCATATACTGAACTGGGGTGTGCCCCCAGTTCAGTTCTTGCTGGGGCCTATCCAGGAGGCCTGCCCTGTGCAGCCCCGTGCCCACCTGTGGAGTGAAACTATATGGAAAATGAATGCTGTCAACTATGGAGACTGCTCTGGGCCCTCCCCCTTCTCTGTGTCTCTCTCTGTCTCTGTCTTCTCTCTCTCTCTCTGTCTCTCTCTCTCTCTCTCTGTCAAAAAGCAATAAAAATAAATCTGGAGACAAAGAAACATGTCACAAATGAAACAGAACAAAGCTCCAGAACAAGAACTAAAAAGAATGGAGACAAGTAATTTTCTAGATACAGAGTTCAAAACACTGTGCATAAGTATACTCAATGATCTCAGTGAAAACTTCAACAAAGAGACAAGAAACATAAAAATGGATATAGAAAACATTAAAAAGAACCACTCATAAGTAAAAAATATGATAACTGAAATAATACATTAGAGGGAACCAACAGTAGATTAGATAAAGCGGATAACTGAATCAGTGATTTGGAAGATAAGGTAGCAAAAAATACAAAATCATTACAGCAAAAAGAAAAAAATAATTCATAAAACTAAGGATAGCTTCAGGAGCCCTTGGGACATCAGTAAGCATACCAACATTTGCATTATTGGGGTACAAGAAAGGGAGAGAGAGCAAGAAATTGAAAACCTTTTTGAAAAAAAAATAATTGTGAACTTCCCTTACTTGGCAAAGAAAATAGACAAATAAGCCTAGGAAGCTCAGAGTCTCAAACAAGATGAACTCAAAGAGGTTCACATCAAGACATATCATAATTAAAATGCCAAAGGTTAAAGACACAGAGAATCTTAAAAGTGGCAAGAAAAAAAGTAGTTAATTACTCACAAAGAGGGCCCTATAAAACTGGCAGCTAATTTTTCAGCAGATACTTTGCAGAGAAGAAAAGATTAGCAGGAAATATTCAAAGTGATTTACTCTTGAAACAAAGACCTATAGCCAAGATTATTCTACCCAGCAAAGCTATCATTTAGCATCAAAGGAAAAAGAGCTTCCTAGACAAGAAAAGGCTAAGGGAGTTTATCATCACACACCAGTATTACAAAAAACATTAAAGAGACTTCTTAAAGAAAAATAAAATAAAATATATTAATAACAAAATGGCAATAAACTGAATTTCTATCAACAACTACTTTAAATGCAAATGTAATAAATGCTTTAATCAAAGGACATAGGGTGACTGAATGGATAAGGAAAACAAGACCCTTACATATGCTGCCTACAGGAGACTCACTTCAGATCAAAAGACACACACACTGAAAGTAAAGGGGTGAAAAATATATTTCATGAAAATGGAAATAAAAAATAAAAAGAGCAGCTGAGGAAGCAATGCTTATACCAAACAAAAGAAACTTTAAAACAAATGCTATAACAAGAGACAAAAAAGAGTAATCCCACTTCTGGGTATTCATCCAGAATAGCACAAAACACCACTTTGAAGGGAAATGTGTATGCTAATGTCATTGCAGCATTATTTACAATATCCAAGTTATAGAAACAACCTGAGTGTCCATCAATAGTGGAATAAGAGGTGGTAAAAATATACAATAAAATACTACTCAGCCATAAAAAGAAATGAAATCTTGCCATCTGAACAATATAAATGGACCTAGAGAAT
Source organism: Craseonycteris thonglongyai (assembly GCA_004027555.1). NCBI lineage: Eukaryota > Metazoa > Chordata > Mammalia > Chiroptera > Craseonycteridae > Craseonycteris > Craseonycteris thonglongyai. The sequence goes on along the minus strand of PVKE010046021.1, from coordinate 6,038 downwards.
ATTGTGCTAAGTGGAATAAGCCAGACAGAGAAAGACAAATGCTATATAATTTCACTTATATTTGGAATCTAAAAAACAAAATAAACAATTAAACAAAACAAATCATAGACACAGAGACTATTTTGATGGTTGCCAGGCTGGAGGGATGTTGGTGGAATATCTGTAAATAGGGAAGGAATTAAGAAGTAATCACAGGTATGTAAAGTATAGTATAGGAAATAGAGTCAATAGTATTGTAATAACTACATGTTATGTCAGATGGGTATTAGAATTATGAAAGTGATTACTTTATAAGTCATATAAATATCTAATTGCTATGTTGTATACCTGAAACTAATGTAACATTCTATGTCAAATGTGATGGAAAATAAACAAGTTGATTAAAAATAGAATTAATGTATAAAATAAATAAATAAGATAAAAGGCAGTGAGCCTTTTCAGTGGTTAAGTATTTTTTCCAAGGTCACACAACTAGTGAGTGACAAAACCAGGACTTGAACCAAGAAAGCATGTGGTAAGAGCTGCAATCAGAATCCAAAATTCAATAATTGTCCCAGCACTACCCTCAGGTAAATAATCATCTCTGCTAAAGGGGGGGTGGGGGCGGGGAAATAAAACTAGTAGATATTCTAGAAAATTATTGTACCACTCTTCCAATGACTATTTTTAATCCTTCTGTTTTTCTGAGTTGATTGATCTCAGCTTCTATAACATAAGGAAAACAGACATAATCAGATGACACCAACTTTATTTTCCTCCACTAATACATATGTACAAACTCTACAATACAATATAAGAATTCTTCCTGTTCTGGTCTAAGGGTAAATTTGCCAGTTCTGCGTCAGAGTACACTTCTCACTTCTCAAGTCCTTTAATTAACAAGTATCTTCTTTCCCTATTACATGATCAATTTCTCCTTTTATTTGAACAGAATGGAATTATACCTTTACATTTTTAACAAGCTACTCCTTAGAAGAATTTTTATAATTTTTGTATTCACTCTATTTCATTATATCCCACAATTATTCCACTAAAATAGCTCTTAACTATGGTCACAAATCATCTTGCTAAAGTTAACGGCCAGCTTTCTGTCCTCATCTCACTTGACTTGTTAGCAGCATTTTCAATGGAATAATCTTTCTTTATTGAGACATGCTATTGTACAGATGTCTCTCCGGGTGTCTGCCGATGAGCACCATAAGAATCACCTGAGGGGAAGCCGGGATGGCTCAGTGGGTTAAGCGCTCACTTTGTAGCCCTGGGGACTGAGGATCAAATCCCAGCCCCAGCCTGTGCGGATCCATATGCTGAACTGGGGAGTGCCCCCAGTTCAGTTCTCTCTCTGTCTCTGTATCTCTATCTCTCTCTCTGTCTGTGTCAAAAACAATAAAATTAATTAATTAATTAGAAAAAAAAAAAAAAGAATCATCTGAAGCCACTCTGAAGCAGTAAGGTGGACACTGCTCCAAGTTTGGTTCATACGTCAAGACTAATGACATTACATGCACACATAACAAGAGGGTATGAAAATGTTTATTACTCATATATAATAAGGCTTTCTAGAGAGAGCAAAATAGTTCCAAAGTGAGTCCAAAAATAACTCTTGAAAGCAAAGAAAGGAGATTGGCCTAGGTTTTCTTTATTGTTGTTAGGGCGTGGTGCCAGGTACAGGTTTTCTCACATCAGCAGAATTTTCTCAGGGCTTGAACCTCTCACCACCACTAAATGGAAGAACATGGACTTTCTTATCAGCTTATCTAGATGTGAGCAAAAGAGAAAGAGGGAGACACAAGGTTTAAATGTTGTCAGCAGTCAAACATCAAAAACTATAGTCAGATACTTTATTAGACCAAGGAATTTATTAAAAAAAAAAACGAATTATTAAATCCAATTTCAGAGGTTGGGGTCAGGAATTTTTCTAAGAGGTTTATGTTATGCTGTAATTTCCAATTAAATAAGGTTTACCTATGTTTCTTTCACCTCATGAGTCAGATTTTCTCAGTCTTCTTTATTGTTTTTTCTTTCTATCTGGTCTCTAATTTAAAAAAAGAAAAAGGGGTAGCTGGGATGGCTCAGTGAGTTAAGCGCTCACTTTGAAGTCCCGGGGACCGAGGATCGAATCCTGGCCCAGGCCTGTGTGGACCCATATGCTGAACTGGGGAGTGTCCCCAGTTCAGTTCTCACTGGGGCAAGACCCAGGCCCAGTTCCTGCCCTGTGCAGCCCCACATCTACCTGTTGAATGAAACTATGTGGAAAAACCCATGATGTACAACTATGGAGACTGTTCTGGGCCCTTCCCCTTCTCTCTGTCTCTGTATCTCTCTCTCTCTCTGTCAAAAACAATAAATAAATAAATAAATAAATAAATAAATAAATAAATAAATAAATAAATAAATAAATAAATAAAATAAGCCTCTCTACCGAAATTGCCTTTAGTGGCTTTAAAATCCATCAAGAAGTTACAAATGCCAAATCTTTAACCCCAGTTTGGCTTTCTCCACTGTGTTCCAGTCTTGCTTTTATAAATGCTTTCTCAACATCTCTGTTCGGTTGTTTAATAGGTATATCAAATTGACCATGGCTAAACAGAATGCTTTTTTACTCCTTAGAAATTCTCCAGAGCACTCTATTCCTTACTAAATATTCCCTTTATTAGAAAACCATACTACTATTCCTCTAAGTTGCTAAGACCACTGTATTCTAGGAGTTATTTAAATTCCATATATAAACCAACGTTAAATTGTGTTAGTTTTTCCTTTTAAATCCCCAATATATTTTATTCTCATCATATTCTGCTCAAGTGTAGTTCAAAATACAATAATTTTTCATCTGGAACAGCAATGTCTTAACTGTCCCACACTACCTTGAGTCCTAATCCCACTAAGTCAATTCTCCAAGTGCAGCCAAATGATCACTTTCGCACATAAATCATCATGATAGATCCTTGAAATAAAAAAGAAAAGAAAAAAAAGAAAAAAATTTCCAAAGGCTTTCTACTGTAACTATAGTAAATTAAAACTTCTTTTTGTAATACACTAAGACCTATATCATCTTTCATTTGCTTACCTCTTTTATTCCCAGCATTTCTCAATTCTCCTAAATTATGCATTTATCAATAAGTAATTGAGAGTCTTTCTAGCTTTTGCAAGCAGTTGAAAGGAATAAAATTTTTCTGTCTTATTCACCTCTAGATCCCTAATTTATCTTTATATAAATAAACATAAAATTCACCTGATATATTAGGTACTCAATAAATATTGAATGACATAATATGTTCTGGTTGGACATTTTAGGCGGAATGCTTTTGGAAATGTGTACATAGCAGTGATATATGTTCTTATCATCAAGAAATACAAAGTAACTGAAATCTCAATCAGTGCTTGTCCTGCCAGTGCCCACACACTTGAATCAAGGCACTGCCTGACCACAGAACCTTTGCAGTGTGGCTGGTTATACCATATGTCACCATGATTGGATAATTAATAAATATCTAGTTCAGGACAGAGAAATCTTAGGCAGGCTAAAAGTCTAAATTATAATCAGACATAAAAGATTTTGGTTTAACAAAAGTAAGTAGCTTAGATCACTACATAACTTTTTATAGAAATTTAAACTTATTTAAATTTTAAATTAAAATTAAAGGTAAAGGAGAAGGCCAGCAATTGCTACCATGTCAGAAAAAAAGAAGGCATAAGTGGGATATTACTTTATTTGTGAAAAGTGAGACTAATGGATCTCTGGTGTTCTCTTAAATTAGGAGCTATACCCATCAGTTTGCTCTTGAACAGGTCACATCAAATTGCTGGGTTAGAATTGTCAAGAGAAGTTATAGAAAAACCGAATATTGAAAAATAATTGATCTGCCACCTAACAAACTGCATATGGTGTGAAGTTTATATGGCATTTCATAGAAGATGGACAATAAACATATTTTATTCAAAACAAATAGCATGTACAAAATATAAAATCATATTTGTGCTGAGGAAAACTAGTATGATTAATTTCATTAGTATGGTTTCATTATATTGGGAAAAAATGTGATGTGAGAGCTAATTTTAGAAAAGTGGCTACAGTATCTTTTTATACTAAACAAAATTTTCTTTGAAATAGCTAAAACTCTAGTAAAATGAGAGAAGGGCATAAAATAAAGTTGACAGGCTCTCCCCATTTTAATTCATTTGTCAAAAAAGTAAAGGAATAAACTGGCCTATCAGAGAAAGTTTGTCTTTGCTATTCTTTTATTTTTCAATAATAAAATTTGTTTGTTACTAACACTTTGACAGCCAGGGTTCAATCTGAACAAACACTCATATATATATATATATATATATATATATATATTTTTTTTTTTTTTTTTTTTTTTTAATGCTGTACACATCTCATAGGCTTGTGGAACTACTCGGCAAATATTCTTAGAGATGGATGAGTATTCTCAGTGGATTTTAGGAACTTCCTCTTCTAGCTGTTGGCAATCCTATTCAGCTTTTAAACTCTTGAACAGCCTCGCAGAAGCCCACTTATTATCTGATTATATCACACATCATAGGGGCTTGTAAAGACATGCACAAAAGAAAAAGAACTAAATGAAGCTGGTTGACCTTCACCAATACTTTCTTAAGAATTTTTGCTCAAGAATAATTTCATGACCAGGAGTTAGTGAATGCAATTCAAAGAAAGATATGACTCAATTCTTTCCATCCAAATTAGTTTACTAATTTCTAGTTGTTATGTGCCTGTGGTTATAGAATGTCCCACAAAGTGCAGCATGCCTCCATGTGCTTCAAACACCCAGAGATCTGAGATCTGTTTCAAGTTCATATGTAGGTCTGTGGTTTTAAGAAGTAGAGAAATAAATTCAAGAATGCTCATCACTATGTGGCCTATAAAAGGAATAAAAGAGCTACTTTTCTCATAGTAATTTAAAACAGACTAAGTAAATTTAGTGACGAAAAAAACAACAACAAAATAAAACTACCATTTCAGAAAATAGTCTCAAATAAAAAAGTCAAGTTATCTAATTTGTATTAACACTCCTAAATACACAAATATGCAGACATACCAGAATATATACTTTCCATAAATTAATTTCATCTTTATTTATTCAGTCAGCAGATGTTTACAGTGCTTCTCTATGCCAGGGATTCTGTTATATGCTAGTGACACACAGTAAATAAACTTGATTACTCATTTTCAAATTGTTACATAGTGCTTTCATAGATAGACCACTTAGTTTAATTCTGATAATAATAAAAAGAGGTATAAATTGTGGTCCTCTTGCTTCCAAGAACATACCGTAGTCTAATTGTACAGATAAAATATATGTCAAAAATAGAGTAGGTAGTAATAATAATACACAGTATAGTGTGATGAGATCAAAATGAGTGTTACTGGCAGAATTGCCCTTGTAAGAAGTCAGAACGTGTTACCACAAGATGTGCCTCAGTGGTATGTAAATTATTTTGCACTAAAAGCCATCAAGACCCTATGGGCTCAGAGAAACTTTCATCCCTCCTTTAACTATCTAGAAGAATTTACGTTAGGGGACTGGTCCATGATAAGAATTATCACCAGAAGTGACTTTTTAGTTATCTATCTGGTAGAGCAAACTAATAATTACTGAACACATATTCTCCCTGAAGTTACTTTCTTAAGCCCCAACGTGCCTTACCTCATCCTTAACTCCAAATGTCATATGTACCTCAATTTCTCTTTCTGTCTTTGAACAGCTCATGTACAGAGGGTCTCTGACTTTCTTAAGTATGTATGGTTTCCATATACATATATACAACAAAGTGTGGTTATTTTCTCTTGTTAATCTGTCTCAAGTCTACTTGAGTACGAGACTAGACAAAGTAACCTTGAGAATAGAGGAAAGGTTCTTCCTGCCCCCTGCCCTCAAACATGTGACAGGAGAGAAATTTTACTCTAGATCTGTGTATTAAAAAAGGCTTCTGGAAGAATTTATTTCTACCAAAACTTTATTGAACCCATATTTAAAATGACAAACAAACAAACAAGGATTAAAAAGAACACTCCT
>PVKE010046020.1:0-12406 GCA_004027555.1 Craseonycteris thonglongyai | reverse complement strand
TGGTAACAATTAAATAGTTTCCAGATGTACAAGTCCACATCACATCACCCATGCATCGTGTTATGTGTCCACCACCCAGAATCAGCTCCCCTTCCATCACCATATATCTGGTGCCCACTCCCACCTCCCCCCACAATTCTCCCTCCTCCCTCCTCCCTACTCTCCAGGTAACCACCAAACTATTGAGTGTGTCGATATTGCTGGTGACCTCTCCCACCTCCCCTCCCTCTCTCCTTCACCCCTCCTCCTCTTCCCTCAGGCAATCACCAAGTTATTGAGTGTGTCCAACTGTCTCCGTGTCTTTGTTACTTTCAGTTTTATATTCCACCTATAAGTGAGATCATATGTTTCCTTATTCTTTCAGTTTGACTTATTTCACTTAATTAGATGGTATCTAGGTTCATCTATGTTGTCACAAATGACTGTATTTCATCATTTCTTATCACTGAGTAGTACTTCATTGTGTAAATGTACAACATCTTCTTTATCCAGTCATCTATCGAAGGGTATTTTAGTTGTTTCCATGTTCTGGCCACTGTGAACAGTGCTGCAATGAACATGTGGGTACAAACATCTTTAAAGATTAAGGTTTTCAGGTTTTTTTGGGTAGATGCCCAGTAGAGACATTGCTGGGTCATATGGTAGTTCCATTCCTAATTTTTTGAGAAATCTCCATACAGCCTTCGATAGTGGTTGTACCAGTTTACATTCCCACCAGCAGTGTATGAAGGTTTCTTTTTCTCCACAGCCTCTCCAGTACTTGTTATCTCTTGTCGTGTTGATTATAGCCATTCTAACAGATGTAAGATGGTATCTCATTGTGGTTTTTATTTGCATCTCTCTAATTGCAAGTGAAGTTGAACATTTTTTCATAAATCTGTTGGCCATATGTGTGTCTTCATGAGAGAAGTGTATCTTAAGGTCATCTGCCAATTTTTTATTTGGGTTCCATTTATTTTTTATTGTTCAATGGTACAAGTTCTTAGTATATTTTTGATATTAGCCCCTTATCAGAGGCATTGTTTGCAAATACTTTTTTCCCAGTTGCTTGGTTGCCTCTTTACTTTGTTGATGGTTTCCTTTCCAGCACAGAAGCTTTTTAGCTTGATAAGGTCCCATTTGTTTATTTGTGCTTTTACTTCTCTTGCCATTGAGGTCAGATTCATAAAGTCCTCCCTGAATTCCAGGTCTACAAGTTTAGTGCCAATGTTTTTTTCTATGCAATTTATTGTTTCTTTTCTTATTTGGCGGTCTTTATTTTGGTGTATGGTGAGAGATTGCAGTTCACATTCAGCCATTTGCATGTGGTTTTCCAATATTCCCAGCACCATTTACTGAAGAGGCTTACTTTTCCCCACTGTATATTTTTTGATCCTTTATAAAAAATAACCTGTCCATAAATTTGTGGGTTTATTTCTGGGTTTTCAATTCTGTTCCATTGGTCCGTGTGCCTGTTTTTTCTGCCAGTACCAAGCTGTTTTGATTACTGAGGCTTTGTAGTACAGATAAAAGTCAGGAAGTGAGATGCCCCCAGTTTTATAGCTTTTATGATTCGTGTTCCTTTGTGGTTCCATAAAATTTGGATGATTTTTTAATCTATTTCTTGAAAGAATTACTGTAGGATTTTGATGGGAATGGCATTGAATCTGTATATTGCTTTTGGGAGTATGGCCATTTTAACTATGTTGATTCTTCCAGTCCATCAACATGGAATGTCTTTCCATTTTTTTGTGTCCTCTTTAATTTTTTTAAAGAGTGTCTTATAGTTTTCAGTGTATAAGTCCTTCACATTCTTTGTTAGATTTATTCCTAGGTATTTCATTCTTTTGTTTGCAATGGCAAATTGAATGGATCTTCTCATCTCTTTCTGAAGTTTCATTGTTGGCATACAAAAACGCAGTTGATTTTGGGACATTGATTTTGTAGCCTGCAACTCTACTGTATTTGTCTATTATTTGTAATAGATTTGTAATAGAGTCTTTAGAGTTTTCTATATACAGGATCATGTCATCTGCAAAGAGTGACAATTTAACTTCTTCTCTTCCAGTTCTAATATATTTTCTTCCTTTCTCTTGTTTGATTGCTCTGGCTAGAACTTCAAAAACTATGTTTAACAGCAGTGGTGACAGGGGGTATCCCTGTGTTGTTTCTGATTTTAGGAACATAGGCTTCAGCTTTTCCCCACTCAGTATAATATTTGCTGAGGGTTTGTTACATATGGCCTTTATTATGTTGAGGTACTTTCCTTCAATTCCCATTTTATTTAGTGTTTTTATCATAAATGGGTGTTGTATCTTGTTGAATGCTTTTTCTGCATCAATTGAGATAATCATGTGTTTTTTTTCCTTTGTTTGGTTTATGTGCTGGATTACATTGATTGATTTGCATATGTTGAACCATCCTTGTGCCTCTGGGATTAATCCCACTTGGTCATGGTGAATAATCTTTTTAATGCATTGTTGTATTCTGTTAGCTAAAATTTTACTTAAGATTTTTCCATCAGTGTTTATCAGGGAGATTGACCTATAGTTTTTCTTTTAGGTATTGTCTTTCCCAGGTTTTGGTTTTAGGGAGATTATGTCTTTATAGAATGAGTTGGGTAGTGTGGCCTCCTCTTTAGTTTTCTGGAGTAGTTTTAGGAGGATGGGCATTAGTGCTTTTTGAATGACTGGTAGAATTCATTGGTAAAGCCATCTGGTCCAGGTATTTTACCTTTGGGCAGGTTTTGGATAGTTGTTTTAATTTCTGTACTGTTGATTGGTCTATTTCGGTTATCCAAATCTTCTTGATTCAGTTTAGGTAAACTATATGTTTCTAGAAATTTGTGTATTTCCTCTAGATTGTCAAATTTGTTGGCATAGAGTCTTTCATAATAATCTCTCATGATTGTTTGTATTTTTGCAGTATCAGTTGTGATCTCTCCCCTATCATCCGGTATTCTGGAAATAAGAGATTTTTCTCTTTTCCTATTCATGAGCCTAGCCAGTGGCTTGTAAATTTTATTGATTTTTTTTAAAAGAACCGTCACTTTGTGGCATTAATTTTATCTATTGTTTATCTGTTCTGAATTTCATTAAGTTCTGCTTTGATTTTTATTTATTCTTTTGTTTGGTTGGCTTTTGCGGAACTCTGTTCTTTTTTTTCTAGCTCTATAAGATGAGATGTGCGGGTGTTTACTTGTATTTTTTCTTGTTTCTTGCATTAGGCCTGTAATGATATAAATTTCCCTCTTAATACCGCTTTCGCTGTGTCCCAGAAATTTTGGTACATTGTGTTATCATTGTCATTCATTTCTACAAATTTTTAAATTTCTTGTTTTATTTCCTTTTTGATCCAGTCAATTTTTAATAACAGGTTTTTAAATCTCCAAGTATATGTGGTTCTCTCTGCAATTGATCTTTTGCTATTGATCTCTAGTTTCAGTGCTTTGTGGTCTGAGAATACACTTGGTATGATTTGAATATTCTTAAATTTGATGAGATTGGATTTAAGTGACACGATAGGGTCTCTCCTTGAAAATGTTCCATGTGCACTAGAGTAAAATGTATAGCCCTGTGTTGCAGGATGGAATGTTCTATAAATATCTATTATGTCTATTCCTTATAATGTATTATTTGGAGCTGCAATTTCCTTATTTATTTTCTGCTTGGATGATCTTTCCAACATTGTCAGGGGGTGTTTAGAGCTCCTACTACAATTGTATTTTTGTCAAATTTTCCTTTTAGATCTGTTAGTAGTTGCTTTATAATTTTGGTGCTTTCTGATTGGGGGCATATATATTGGTAATTGTCATGTTTTCTTCATGTATTGTCCCTTTTATTAAAATGAAATATCCATTTTTATGTCTTATTATTTTTTATCCTGATGTGTATTTCATCCAAAATTAGTATGGCCTCTACTGCTTTTCTCTGCCTGCCATTTGCCTGGAGTATTGTTTTCCATCCTTTTACCCTGAGTCTATGTTTGTCTCAGTGGCTGAGGTGTGTGTCTTGTAGGCAGCATATGGTTGGATTTTGTTTTTTAATCCAGTCTGCTATCCTGTGCTTCTTTATTGGTGAATTCAGTCCATTTACATTCAGGGTGATGATTGATATAAGAAAATACCCAGTATCTATTTCTTCTCTCTTTTTTATTTTTTTGTTGTCCCAACTTCTCTCCATTTATTTTGATTTTTTAATTCAGGCTGAATAGCCTCCTTCAGTATTTCTTAGAGTGCTGGTTTTGAGCTGGAGAATTCCCTCAGGTTCTGAATATCTGAAACGGCCTTAATTCCTCCTTCATACCTAAAGGTTAATTTTGCTGAATAGTTAAGTCTTGGCTGAAAATTTCTCTCTTTTATTATTTTGAAGGTTTAGCTCCACTGCCTCCTGGCTTGCAGAGTTTCTGCTGATAAGTTGGTGACAGCCTGATAGGTTTTCCTTTGAATGGTATATTTTGTTTTTCCCTGGCAGTATGAGGATTGTTTCTTTTTCTTTGGTTTTTGTCATCTTCAGAACAATGTGCCTTGGAGAAGATCTGCTAGGGTCTAGGTAGTTAGGGCTTCTTTTTTCCTCTTGAATTTGGGGTTCCAGATCTTTCCAAAGGTTAGGAAAATTGTCATCCACTATTTATATTAGTAGACTCTGAGAAGATTTCATCTCGCTTCCTTCTGGTACCCCTATTATTCTAATATTGTTCTTTCTGATGGAGTCAGAGAGGACCTTTATGACTCTTTCATTTTTTTGATTTTCATTTTCCTTTCTTCTTCCTTCTGTGAAATTTTCATGTTTTTATCTTTGATTTCAGTAATTCTTTCCTCTAGCTGGTCAGCCCCGTTTCTCATGCTGGTCAGTTCTTTTTTTAGCTCTCCCCTTATGTCTTTCATTTCAAGGAGTTCTTTTTGGTTGTGTTCTAGTTTCTCAATTTTATTGTTAAATTACTCATTTTGCTCAGAGAATTTCTTGTTGATGTCATTTAACAGTGTATGGGTACTTTTCCAGCATTGAGTGAGCTATCTGAGTGTCTTGAGTATTACAGCCCTGAATTCTGTTTCATTTAGATTTGATTCCAAGTGTGCAAGGTCCTTTACTAAAGAATGCCCCTGTTGTTCTGGATGGGGCTTTGGATTCTGAGGTGTGCATTGTGTTTGATGTAGTTCTTTGCGCTTTAGGCATGAGTATGTTTTCCCTCTGGGTTTATGCAGTCAGAGGGGCTTCTCTTTATTTTTTCTTTTGGGCTCAGTTGTGGGAGGAGAAATTTTTGGAGAGGGTTGGGGGAAGCATTTAGTTTCTGCATCCTGAGGTTGCTCTCCCGGTTGCTTTCTTAGCTGTTAGAAGGCAGGGTAGTGAAGGTGAGGGCGGGAGATGGGGGCATGTGAGTAGAAGCTAGGGTGGGCTTGAGACACAATAGCAGATTCCTCTTTCACTGGTGGTTCAGTGAGGGCATGGGTCACAGCAGCTTAGGTCTTTCTTCCCTCTGACCAGCTTCTTATACTTTAGTCACATTTGTGAGCCAGACCCACTGGTTGACGGCACACTGTTGGTGTGTGTGGGGACTTGGCAGAAGCCTGGTAGGTTGTGTGGGGTTGGGGGGCACAGCTGCAACCAGGTCACTGGTGTAGCGGCGGTGGCTTAGGCCACAGCTCAGCTGTTGATGGCAGCTCAGCTGGTGGCAGTGGCTCAAATGGCAGCTACACTGGGTCCTAAAGACCTCCATCAGGTCAAGGTGTTTTCACATTAAGCGTGTCTAATGCAGCCGAGCATGCAGGATCCATGGGCTATCGACCGGGCCCCTGGGCTGGGGCTGGTGGCTCTGCTCTTTCCCTCAGTCCTACATACAGCCACTGCCCTCAATCCAAAAGCCCTCTCTTCAAAAGGTGCTCCCTCATAGTCAACTCTGGGAGCTCAGCTGTTTCTACTCTATAAATCAGGGTTGCCAAGATGCTGGGGGCTGATGCCCTGCTCTCTTCACACCCATCTGGGAATTGCAGCCATCCTGCTTCACAGTCCCTGTTTCACCTCAGGCTCTGTGGTCTGATTGGGCCACCGCATGCCTCCCCTTGAGTTTGGATGTTAAATTGTCCACAGTCCTGTAGGGTTTCCACTCTCCTAAGGTCTTGGTTTCCAGCCCGCCCTTGATCTAGCTCAACTTTGACCATGGTCCCCCAGTCCCCCTTTGTTTTTGTAAGCCCTGTGCCACATTCTGTGTCCCTGTCCCTGAACTGCTCTTTCCCATTTCCTCTCTTGCTCGCCCCTTTTTTCTCTAACCTTTGGGTGTTATTCTGCATTGTGTGGTTCTGTCAGTTGAGGGTGCTTTTCAGGGTATCCCCTGTGGATTACCCTTTGTTCAGAAGTCCCTTTCCAGGTAGGTATCGAGGTTCTCCTCCCATGCCACCATCTTTTTCTCCTGGAGCCTGTTAAAACTTTTAATGTGGGGGGGAAAAAGATGGCAGCATGAGAGGAGAATGCTGATAACTGCCTGGGAAGAGACTTGTGAACAGAGGGGAATCCACAGGGGGTACCCTGAGAAGCAATCTATACTAATAGACCCACACAATGCAGAACAACACCCAAAGGTTAGAGAAAAAAGGGGAGAGCGGGAGAGGGAAGGAATCAGTGGTTTGGGGACAGAGATTCAGAGTGCAGCCTGGTGATGGCAAAAACAAAGGGGGATTGGGGGACTACGGTTAAAGTGGAGCTGGATCGAGGGTGGGCTGGAAGCCGAGACCTAGGGAGCGTGGAAGCCCCACAAGACTGTGGACAATTTAACATCCGAACTCTAGGGACAGCATGCAGTGCCCTAATCAGATCATGGGGCCTAAAGTGGAACAGGGACTGTGGAGCAGGGCAACTGCACTACCCAGCGGGCGGGGTGAGAGCAAGGAACCAGCCCACAACAGCTCAGCATCCTTGATTTATGGAGGAGATTGACTGTGAGGGAGCGCCTTCAGAAGACAGGGCTCTTGGAGTGAGGGCTGGGGCTTGAATGGGCATAGCTGCATTAGACGTGCTTAGAGTGAATCCAGCAGTCTCAAAAGAGCCAAGAGCATCGAGCAGCTGCCGCCGAACTATGGCCTGGGCACACAGGGCTTTCGGCGCCCTGTCCACCAGACCACTGCGGTACCGGCACCGCTGCATGCGCACATTCAGGCTATTGGCGCCCTGCCAAACAACCCGCCTGCTGCACCACTGCCAGCATGCAAGTGTGCAACTGGGCTTTCGGCGCCCCGCTCACCAGGCCGCTGCGGCACGGCTGCCTGTGTGTAAGATCGGCTTTTGGTGCCCCACCCGCTGGGCTGCCGGGGCACCATTGCCTGCTCACCAGCATGCAACCGGGCTTTTGGCTCCCACTCACCAGGCTGCTGCAGCGCCGCTGCCTGTATGCAAGACCGGCTTTCGGCGCCCTGCCCACTGGGCTGCTGCGGCACTGCTGCCTGCTTTCAAGCAGGCAACTGGGTTTTCTGCGCCCTGCCCACTGGGCTGCTGGGGAGCTGCTGCCCACGTGCGCAACTGGACTGCCAACCGGGACGCCGCGGCATCATTGCCTGCACGCAGGACTGCGCGGTCGACCGGGGATCAGGAAAGCCCCAGCGCATCGGAGTGCTGCCCTGTGCGCACGGCTCACAGACACAATTGAAGGAGAGGCAGCTACTCAGAGGAGAGAATGACCGGAGCTCCTGCATTCCACCCTCACTGAACCACCAGGCCCCCTGCTAAAATAGGAATCTGCTATTGTGTCTCAGGCCCGCCTTAGCTCGTTCTCACATACCCCCAACCCTGGCCACACCTTTACTACCCTGCTATCTAACAGCTAAGACAGCAACCTGAAGTACCCCAAAGCACAGAAGCTGTCTGCTACCCCCAACCCTCTCCCAAAATCTCCTTCTCCTACAATTGAGCCCAGAAGAAAAAATAAAGAGAAGCACATTTGATAGGCAAACAGCGGGAGGGAAAATATACTCATGCCTAAAGCAAAAAGAACCACATCAAACACAATGCACACCTCAGAATCCAAAGCCCCTCCAGAAGATCAGGGGCATTCTTTAGTAAAGAACCTTGCACACTTGGAATCAAATCGAAGTGAAACAGAATTCAGGGCTGCAATACTCAAGACACTCAGTGCGCTCACTCAATGCTGAGAAAGTACACAGACACCATTAAATGACCTCAACAAAAAATTTTCTGAGCAAAATGAGTACTTTACCAATAAAATTGAGAAGCTAGAGCAGAACCAAAAGGAACTCCTTGAAATGAAAGGCATCATGGGAGAGCTGAAAAAAGAACTGACCAGCATAAGAAACAGGACTGACCAGCTAAAGAAAAGGATGAGAGAAGTCGGAGATACAAACATGGAAATGTCACAGAGGGAAAAAGAAAGGGAAAGGAGAATCAAGAGAAATGAAAGAGCCTTACAAGTCCTCTCTGACTCCATCAGAATGAACAATATTAGAATACTAGGGGTACCAGAAGGAACCAAGATGAAATCTTCTCAGAGTCTACTGAAACAAATAGTGGATAAAAATTTCCTTAACCTGTGGATAGAATTACAGCCCCAAATCAAAGAGAAAATCAGAAGCCCTAACTATCTAGACCTTAGGAGATCTTCTCCAAAGTACATTGTTCTGAAGATGACAAAAATCAATGACAAAGAAAAAATCCTCAAGGTTGCCAGGGAAAAACACAATATAACTTTCAAATGAAAAACTATCAAGCTGTCACCATACTTATCAGCAGAAACTCTGCAAGCCAGGGGGGAGTGGAGCCCAATCTTCAAAATATTAAAAGAGAGAATTTTCCAGCCAAGAATTAACTATCCAGCAAAATTAACCTTTAGGTATGAAGGAGGAATTAAAGCCTTTACAGATATACAGAAGCTGAGGGAATTCTCCAGCTCAAAACCGGCACTCCAAGAAATACCGAACAAGGCTATCCGACCTGAATTCAGAAATCAAAATAAATGGAGAAAAGCTGGGACAACAACAACAACAACAAAAATAAAAAGGAAAGAAGAAATGGATACAGGATATCCTCATATATCAATCATCACCCTGAATGTAAATGTACTGAATTCACCAATAAAGAGGCACACGGTAGCAGACTAGATTAAAAATCAAAATCCAATTATATGCTGCCTACCAGAGACACACCTCAGCCACAGGGACAAACATAGACTCAGGGTAAAAGGATGGAAAACAATACTCCAGGCAAATGGCAGTCAGAGAAAAGCTGGAGTGGCCATACTGATTTCAGATGAAAAAGACATCAGGATAAAAAAAATAATAAGACATAAAGATGGACATTACATCTTGATAAAAGGGGCAATACAACAAGAAAACATCATACTCATCAATATATATGACCTCAATCAGGAAGCACCAACATTTATAAAGAAACTACTAACAGATCTAAAAGGAGAATTTGACAAAAATACAATTATAGTAGGGGACCTAAACACCCCCCTGACAACATTGGACAGATCATCCAAGCAGAAATTATATGAGGAAGTTGCAGCTTTAAATGATACATGGCAGGAAACAAACATAATTGACATTTACATGTCATTCCATCCAACAACAAAGGGCTATGCATTTTACTCTAGTGCACATGGAACATTTTCAAGGATAGACCATATCCTGGGACTTAAATCCAACCTCATCAAATTTGAGGGCATCCAAATCATACCAAGTGCATTCTCAGCCACAAAGCATTGAATGTAGATATCAGTTGCAAAAGATCAAGTGCAGAGAGAACCACATATACGTGGATATTGAACAACATGCTAATAAAAAGTGACTGGGTCAAAGAGGAAATAAAACAAAAGATTTAAACATTTGTAGAAACCAATGAGAATGAAAACACGATGTACCAAAATTTCTGGGACACAGCGAAATCAAAATTAAGAGAAAATTTATATTATTACAGGCCTATCTGAAGAAACAAGAAAAAATACAAGTAAACACCCTCACATCTCATCATATAGAGCTAGAAAAAGAAGAACAGAGGGCCCCAAAAGCCAACAGAAAAAAATAATTAATGAAAATCAAAGCAGAACTTAATGAAATTCAGAATAGAAAAACAATAGATAAAATTAACGCCAGAAAGAGCTGTTTCTTTGAAAATATCAATAAAATTGACAAACCACTGGCCAGGCTCACTAAAGGACAAAGAAAATTCTCACATTTCCAGAATACGGAACGATAGCGGAGAGATTACTACTGATGCTGCAGAAATACAGACAATCATAAGAGATTATTATGAAAGACTCGATGCCAACAAATTTGACAATCTAGAGGAAATGGAAAAGTTTATAGAATCATATAGTTTACCTATACTGAATCAAGAGCATTTGGATAACCTAAAAAAACCAATCAACAGTACAGAACTTGAAACAATTACCCAAAAATTGCCAAAAGGCAAAAGACCTGGACCAGATGGCTTTACCAATGAATTCTACCACTCATTCAAAGAAGAACTAACACCCATCCTCCTCAAACTACTCCAGAAAATTCAAGAGGAGACAGTACTACCCAACTCTTTCTATTAAGCTAATATCACCCTAATACCATAACCTGGGAAAGACAATACCAAAAAGGAAAACTATAGTCCAATCTCACTGATGAACACTGATGCAAAAATCTTAAATACAATTTTAACTAACAGAATACAACAATGCATTAAAAAGATTATTCACCATGACCAAGTGAGATTCATCCCAGGGGCATAAGGATGGTTCAACATACACAAATCAATCAATGTAATCCAGCACATAAACCAAACAAAGGATAAAAAACACATGATTATCTCAATCAATGCAGAAAAAGCATTTAAAAATGTACAACTCCCATTTATAATAACTACACTGAATAAAATGAAAATTGAAGGAAAGTACCTTAACATAATAAAGGCCATATTTGACAAACCCTCAGAAAATATTATACTAAGTGGGGAAAATTTGAATCCTATTTTCCTAAAATCAAGAACAAGACAGGGATGCTCCCTGTCACCACTGCTCTTTAATATATTTCTGAAAGTTCTAGCCAGAGCAATCAGACAAGAGAAAGGAATAAAAGGTATTAGAATTAGGAGAGAAGTTAAACTGTCACTCTTTGCAGATGACATGATTCTGTATATAGAAATCTCTAAAGACTCTATCAGAAATTTATTACAAATAATAGACAAATACAGTAGAGTCGCTGGATAGAAAATCAATGTTCTAAAATCAACTGCATTTTTGTATGCCAACAATGAAACTTCAGAAAGAGGAATGAGAAGATCCATTTCCTTTGCCATTGCAAACAAACAACAACAACAAAATACCTAGAAATAAATCTAACAAAGAATGTGAAGAACTTATACACTGAAAACTATAAGACACTTCTAAAAGAAATTAAAGAGGATACAATGAAATGGAAAGACATTCCATGTTGATGGATTGGAAGAATTAACATAGTTAAAATGGCCATACTCCCCAAAGCAATATACAGATTCAATGCCATTCCCATCAAAATCCCACAGTCATTCTTTCAAGAAATAGATTAAAAAATCATCAAATTTGTATGGAACCACAAAGGAACACAAATCACAAAAGCTATCCTATGAAAAAAGGATAAAGCTGGGGGCACCTCACTGCCTGACTTTTATCTGTACTACAAAGCCTCAGTAACCAAAACAGCTTGGTACTGGCAGAAAAACAGACCCATGTACCAAAGGAACAGAATTAAAAACCCAGAAATAAACCCACAAATTTATGGAGAGATTGTTTTTGATTAAGGATCAAAAAATATACAGTGGGGAAAAGAAAGCCTCTTCAGTAAGTGGTGCTAGGAAAATTGGAAAACCACATGCAAAAGGCTGAAGGTGAACTGCGATCTCTCACCATATACCAAAGTTAACTCAAAAGGGATTAAATACCTCCAAATAAGAAAGGAAACAATAAATTGCATAGAAGAAATCATTGGCACTAAACTTATAGACCTGGGATTCAGGGAGGACTTTATGAATCTGACCTCAATGGCAAGGGAAAGGAAAGGGCAAATAAACAAATGGGACCTTATCAAGCTAAAAATGTTCTGTGCTGCTAAGGAAAACATCAACAAAGCAAAGAGGCAACCAACCAACTGGGAAAAAATATTTGCAAACAATGCCTCTCATAAGAAGCTAATATCAAAAATATACAAAGAACTTATACAACTCAACAAGAAAAAAACAAGCTATCCAGTTAAAAAATGGGCTGATGACTTTAACAGAAACTTCTCTCTTGAAGACATACATATGGCGAACAGATATATAAAAAAATGCTCAACTTCTTTCACAATTAGGAAGATGCAAGTAAAACCACAATGAGATACCATTTTACACCTCTTAGAATGGCTATAATCAACAAGACAAGGGATAACAAGTGCTGGAGAGGCTGTGGACAAAAAGGAACC
>PVKE010046019.1:0-12406 GCA_004027555.1 Craseonycteris thonglongyai | reverse complement strand
CTGAAGCAAAGGTGTCCTGAGCATTCTTCTCCTAGGCCGTGGCTAAGGTATGAAGGCTTCACACTAGCCAGGGTTCCCCAGAACTGGGGGTAAAAAGGCACACACAAGATTTACATGAGCAGGAAATATTCCTAGAACTTGGGTGTTCAAGAGAACCAAGACTCAGAGGCTCTCACTGACCCCAGGTCTTGTAAGAAACTCGACCTTTAGCCCCTGATTTATCCAGTGCTTGTCAAAGTGAGTCATTGACAAGGAATATGTGTGATATCCATTCTGCTCCCATTCTTGTCTTCTTACAGGTGCATCCCCACAGAGCAGCCAGAGGGATCACTAAATGAGAAGTGAGTCATGTCATCACCCTATAAAAACCCTCCAATGACTTCCCAGCACACTCAAAATAAAACCCAACTCCTCACGTGCGCTGTACACCCACCTCTCTCATCTCACTGCAACACCCTACCCCCGCTTCTCGTTGAGCTTCAGCCACACAAGCATCCTCTTTCTGATCTTTTGAACCAGCCAGCCTTTATTGCCATGTTGGCACATTGGCAAGGGCAAGGGTCTCCCTTACAAAAGCAAAGGATTTCACAGGCCTGACTCCATCAACCAGGGCTCAGCTGAAAAGTCAGACTCTGGCCACATAGACAAAAGAGGCCCTCAGTCACTCCCTACCACGGCCATGCTGGGTTCCTTCTGGAACTCTTCACCACTTGATACAATCTTGCTTTTTGTGTTTTCCTCTTGTATCTACAGTGTAAGTTCCGTAAGTGTGGAGACCTAGCCTGTCTTATTGACCACCATACCTCAGCACCTTGTAGTGATGCCGAGTATCTGATACACAAGAGATGCTCAATAAAAATCTCCTAACTGAAGACCAGTGAGGCAGCAGGCAGGGACTGACCTATCAAGAGGACCACAAGGTGGGAGATGCCAGGGTGGCTCAATGGGTAAAGCACTCGCCTTGCAGCCCAGGGGTCCGAGGATCAAATCCCAGCCCTGTGGGAGGCCCCCAGTTTGTCCCCCAGCTCACAGGGGCATGCCTCTCATGCAGGAGGCCCCCGCCCAGTTTCCCATCCTGTGCAGCCCCCCACCCACCTGTGTGGAATGAAACTACAGTATGCTGAAAATGGATGACGTACAACTATGGAGACTGCTCTGGGCCCTCCCCCTTCTCTCTGTCTCTCTGTCTCTCTCTCTCTCTCTGTCAATAAAATAAATCTTAAAAATAAATAAATAAATAAATAAATAAATAAATAAATAAATAAATAAAAGCGGACCACAAGGTAAATGCATGCTATCTTCTGGTAACTAAGGGGCTGTCATGGGGAAAAGACTAAAATTGTTGTGTGGCTCCAGAACATTGATCCAGGTGTAATGGGAAGAAGCCATATGACATCTTGCATGACATTAAGTAGGAGCTTTCTCATTGTTGAGCTCCCAAATGGCAGAACAGTTTTCCTTAATGGTGTCCCATCTCTGGAAGTGTATAAGCAGATGCTGTTGCTGGAGTCCATGTTGTGGAGAAATGAAGGTCCTTCCAAGTTCCTGAGTCTACAAGCCATGGTCCATATCCACTTCAGTTTCTTCCGTCTCAGTCTTAGTCTCCCAGCCAGATCATCATCTCCTGATCAAGAACAAGGACTCATGCCCTGGCATGATCCACAGGACCCCACACAGGGCAAGGCCAGGGCAATGGATGCAGCACACAAGTCCCCCAGATACAGAGTGGAGAAAATGTGCCTGCTTCCTTTGCAGGTGCAAGCTGAGGTTCCAGCAGGGCTATCTCCGTGGGGCCCACAGGCACCCTCCGGTAGGACTGAGCACATGGCCTGCACCCTTCTCCAAGGACACAAGCCCAGGGAGTGAACAGGGAAGGAAGGTGGAAGTAGTGGCAGTCCTGGAACACCACAGCCTGCACCCTGATTGCTTCTGTGTCAGTGCTCCCCTACAGCCTTAGGACAGAGTGACAAGACTTCCATCCCCCAGACAAGAATACCAGGGTTCAGGGAGGCCAAGCTGCTTGTTTACATCTACGGTGGGTCTTGGTGATGCTGGGAGTTGAACTTAGATCCATCGGATGCCATGGCCTACATTCCTGCCACCTCGACCCCCAATGTGCCAGGCAATTTGCTTCCAATTGTAGACCTCTCCACTTGGAAACATTCGCAACTCATTTTGTCTTTTACCCTCCCCTGTCCTTTAAGAAAATGAGGCCCCTTAAATCCCATAGGTGGAGCCCAAGTCTGAACTGCACTCAGTTCTGTGTTCAATCACCCAGGCCTGGGCCCACTCGGAAGGAAGCTGGTAAAACAGGGCTTTTGCACACCCTCTCCTCCAGATCATGTGCCAGCACAGAGCTCCTTGTGCATGTGCTGGTCACCTTCCTATCACCTGGCATAGCTGCTCACATGGGAGGTGGTCAGCATGGAAGTGCCAAATCACTGTGCAGCAGGACAAAGCATCCTCTTCCCTCCCAGCCCACTAACAGGGATCCAAAATCAGTCCCCAGTATCTTCTCCACTTCCTGGGCTTCTGTGGGGAAAAGAGAAACATAGGGACAGAAAGGAGAAAGGAATAGATGCAAGAACACACCTGGACTGTGAAAGGCGACATATCTGGAGAGTTTGGAGAGGCAGCAGCTTGTAAGAGACAAGGGGGAAGACAGACAGAGAATAAGGATTCTAAGTGTGGCTGTGAGTTTCAAATCATATCCTACAAAATATACCAGTAAAGAACTATTAAGCAGTCATCACTTTTCCTGTTTTTTCCTTCTCATGGGACTCTCTCTACCTAGAGACACAGACAGGAGGCACCACGATCATATATGGTTACAAATGAATGAAACACTGGACGTCTCTGATGGTACCTGTAACTCACTGTGCTGGACATATTTAGAATTAGTCACACACAGAAATGTGAGCTCCTTTTCATCTCTCAGGAGAGCCTGCCCACCCCATCCCTACAATGTATTTGAAAAAGCCTTTGAATAAAAATTCTGAAACAGTAAATGACTATTTTAGTACTCAACTATGAAAGAATCTGTGAATATATTTACATATGCTTAATAATTTTTTTTTGCCATGTTAAGAAATATTTTAAGCAGATGAATGAATGAATGAATGAATGAACAAATAAATGAACGAATGAACAAGAACCCCAAATCCATTGTTTAGCTTACGAAGTCATTAGCCTCTCCTGCATAGGTTACAAACAACAACAGCTAACACTTTCTAGGTAAAGGTTTACTAGACGCCTTTTTAAATGCTTTACATGTATTACTTTATTTAATCTTGGCAACCGTTTACAAGGCAGGTAATAACATTATCTGCATTTGCAGGTGAGAAAGGTGAAACATTGCCCTGCGGTCCCACAGTTAATAAGCGGTAGACTCAGAACTGCTTTAGCCACTCTCCTAACCCAGGCAGAGACCCAATTTGCTGGTAGAAAAAGGACAGACAGAGCCAGCTACCCCACCGCGAGGGTCACCCAGTCCTAGCTGCTCCGTGCGTGGCAACCTGCGGGCCATTACCCTGGGAGGCCAACACATGAGCACCTCTTTTAAGAAACAGCTTAGGGATAAAGAGCAGAAAAATCAACCAAATGCACTTGTCACCTTCCTGGTTGTATTCACTAAGTGCTTACAGAATTTAATTCACAGAAACACAATAGAACACATGAAAAATAGGTATTTGAAAAGGCCTGAGATCCGCAACAAGCAGATAAAGGGGGCAGGGCTGGAAACTCTGGCAAATTCAGCTTATCTTAGGGGAAGCTATTGGGCTGAGACTGCTTATGGGAAGAGGAGAATCATCTCCAGGGCTGCGAATGTGTCTGATTCTCTTCCTATTCCTAGAGGTCAGCCCAGGTCTGACACATACATCAAGGTGGTCACAGGTGATCCAAAGAATGATTCTCAAGGACACTTGGAGTCCTCTCCTGCCAACCTACCCACCATCAACCTCACAGGCCACAGCCAGCTAATTTTCCCTTCAAAAAAAGAACTGGAATTTCCCATTCCAAAGAATTCTAAATAATGTATGTAGATACTCCACCCTCAAGGAGAGAGAGCAAATCCCCCACCCCTCCTTAAGCATGGGCTGCACCGAGTGACATCTTTCCAAAGGGGGCAGTATGGAAAGGGGAAAAGAGTAACTTTACAGTGGAGAAATTTGATACCCTCGCCAGTTGGTTGCGGTCAACATCAACAGTGTTAATAGCAGACACCTTTGATATGATATAACAATGGCACTTTACCTCTATGGTCTTCCTCCTCAAAAGCCACACCCCCAGTCCAAACATGAGAAAAACATCAGACAAACCCCAATTAAGGGGCATCCTACAAAATATCTGGCCAGTATTCCTCAAAACCGTCAAGGTCACCAAAAGCAAGGAAATTCTGAAAAACTGTCACAATCAAGAGGTACTTAAGGAGATCTGATGACTAATGAAATGAGGGGTCCTGGATGGGATCCTAGACCAGAAAAGGGGTGGTAGGTAAAAACTAAGAAAAGCTGAAAAGCATGGACCTTGGTTAATAAATATGTACTAATAATGGTCCATTAATTGTGACAAAGGTATATACTAATGCAAGATGCTCATCATAGTCAGGAAACTGGGTGCAGAGGATATGAGAACTCTCCATACCACCTTCACAATTTTTCTATAATTCAAAAACTATTCTAAAATTAAAAGTTTACTTTTAAGATTTGGACTCTCATCCTAAATTTTGTAGAATTCACTTCCAAAACAGTCCTCCAAAATGTTCCCTCCCCACCAGTCACCCCTGCCTTCCTCAATGCTATGTCTACACTCACCCAAATATTGGCACCACCTTTCCTCCCGGCTCCAGGACCCCTGTCCAATCCTTCCTATTACCTGAGGCCACCCAGAGCTTTGGCATCACAGATGTGATGAAACACACCCACATTGCAATGGTTCCCTGTCCTCAGGATTGAGTCCTGTACCTGGCATTGGCACCCAGGGTCCTTGCATACCCTTGCCTCCTGCTCTTTCTTTACAATGCCTCTCTTGATATTAATATATTAATATAAATATAAATGTAAATATAAATATATACTGCTTTCCCCCAAAATAAAAACTACTCCTACCGCCCCCATGTACTTCCCTGACACACTCCTGCATTTGCTGAGCCCTCACCTCAGATGCACTCTCTCCAATGGTTTAAACTGGTTTAGCCTGCTGACTCCTGCCTTGTCCATCAAAACTCAGGCCAGACCTCACTTGCTATGGAACACCTTCTTTCACTCAGGATGAACATGTTGGCCTTGGTGGATGCTCCAATTTGTCCCAATATCTGCATCTGTCCTATGCTGTCTATGGCTGCCCACTTTCCCTAAGGACAGGCAGAGTTCTCTCACCCACGTGCCTCTATTGCTGCCCTTCACCATATGTTTATTTAATAATGAGTAGCTAACTAGGGGGGCGGGGGGAGACAGCATGAAAAGTCGTATCTTGCAATCCAAGGCTTTTATTCTTGGGTTTTTCATTACAAATCTACTCTTCAGAACTCTACCGTCCTCACTAGAGTCCTATATAACCACATTCCATTACATGGCAATGTAATGGATTACTAGGTTTAATTATAAGTAGGGTAATTAATGTCAAGGTATTGCCAGTTTGGACATAAATATCAAATATCACCCTCAATGTAACTATTCTCTAACTCTGTGATTACCAGGCTTAGAAATACCAGTTTTTGATGAAAAGTGTCTTTGTCATAAAGGAAGCCATGCCAAGAAGAACATCTGGTTTGCCAGCTGCCACTGTCCCTGGGGCCACATGCCTCCTCCCTGGCTTGAGGCTGGGCTCTGAGCAGCCTTGGCCCTGAGATAGACTCCATCCCTCATATTCCCTGGGGCAGACTCCCTGGCCTTGCTGAGCCAAGAACCTTAGGCAGAGAAATTTCTCAAGGGATCTGTCAAGGCCCCTTAACAGGTCCCTGAGTGTCACATTCCTTCATGACCTCAATCTCCCTCCATAACAAGAAAAGCAACTGTGAGGAATGAGGGACCTTCAGAAGCTATGACAAGGCACAAGCATCATAGCCAAGCTAGAGAGGGAATGCTGAGCTCACTGTGGACCTTGGGCCTCCACTCTTCAACCTCACCCTCTCCGCCAGCCACACCAGGGGCCTGGCTCTGACTCCATCCATCCTTAGAGTAGTTGTGATTTCATTTTGTGACATGACCAAAGCACTGCCTCCTGTCAGTCACCCTTAGGCCACTCTCAAACAGTAGGACCATGAATATTCACACCACAAAAACCAAATGCAGGATGCAATGCCCCATCCAGCCCTTCTTTCACCCTGAATCTGAAACTGGCAAGGACCCTGAAACTGACAAGCCCAAGCTTCCTCCTGGCTTACTGGCACCCTCATAGCAGAGCCCTAAGCAGATGTAAGAAATCCTACCACCCCAAGGCCGCCATGGAGAGAGGAAGCCCAAGCCCGTGTATTCAGAGAGATCACATGAAGGAGCGATGTCCAACTTGTCCTGTCTCTCACTCTTACAGATGCAGACACTGTGTGACCAGAACTGCAAGGCAGACTCTGAGCCAAAACCCCCAGTGGAGCCTTACCCCATCACTAACCTAAAGAAAGCATTGATAATAAAGTGATTTCTGTTTTAAACCACTAAGTTTTGGGGTAGGTTATCACACAGCAGTAGATAACCAGAACAAAAGTCCAACATCAGAGCCACTACAGTGAACAAACCAGTTCTCGATCCTTCTTCCAGGAGACAAACTTGACTTCAGCTTCCCACAAAGCCCAGATCCCACTGTGAGACAGAAAAAGATGCTCTGTGCTTTCCCCAGTGTGGCCCTGAAACATTCATTCAGACCCCACAACCACAGAGCCTGTGACCAAGGTCCCATTAAACACACACAGCAAGAACTCCTTGCCCCTACTTTACTCTATCCCATCAATTCAGAAATGAACTAAAACTTACCTTTGAGCACTCAGTGGTTGAGCTGAGACCTCCAGGTTATTCATATTTTCAAATAAGACAAGGTAGTTATGCTAAAGGCGGTGGTTCTGATGGGAAGCACAGCTTCTGCATCATCATCATCACCACCAACATCATCACCATCATCATCATCACCATCATCACCATCATCACCACCATCATCATCACCACCGTCACCATCATCATCATCACCATTACCATCATTACCATCACCATCATCACCACCATCATCATCACCATCATCATCATCATCACCATCATCACCATCACCCATCATTATCACCATTATCACCATCACCACCATCATCATTACCATCATCATCATCACCATCATCATCATCACTACCACCACCTTAGAGATAAGAAAACAAAGGTTTGGGACAGCTTTATAACTTGCCCACAGCCACCAGTCATAAAGGGATTCTAACTTCAAATGCACAAACTCCAAGGCCATGTGCACCCTTACCTGCTCTGGCTCCTCTCCCCTCGGGCCTACCCCATGCCTCCTCACCCTGAGTTCCTTCAGAAGTATTCCACTGAAGATCCCAGGCCCCTAAATATAACCCTGCAGTGCCTCAGTCTCTGCATCTGGAAAATGGGAGTGGTGACACCTGACGGTGAGCACTTTGGGAAGGAGCAGGGCACTGTCACTTACCAATCACCTTCTCAGGCCAGGAAATGCTGGGCACCTCCCACACACCATGGCATTTAAACATCACCTCAGCCGTGGGGGTGGTCAGGGGTTAGCTTCCCTATTTTACCCGATTCAGAGAGTGAGCCCAGCAGCATCACTCCCAAGCCCTGCTCTTTCTGCTGCCTCCACAGTCACCTCACCTAAGGTCAGATCCCGCATGCCAGGGGCCCTCTGGCAGACCTTGTTAGAGAAGCAAGGTAGTTCCCTGTGTATTCACTTACAGCTACTCACAGCCCAGGGATGTGGGAGCCTGGTGTGTCCAGGGGCAGGTGGCCATTCTGCACATGGCTCCCTTCCCATAGGCAGAGAGACTCCAGAACACTGCAGAGGAACGCACAGCCCAGGGTGGGAATTCTCCCTGGTCAGCCTCTCCTAGCTCTGGAGACTGGCTGGGGGCCTGGCTAACTTATTATGCAACTCCCCTTCTTTTGGAATCTAAAACTGGCCAGATTTGAAAGGACACTACCCCTCACAGAAAGAAAAAGCCATGTTTTCTGTAATTGGCCACTGAACTAAATGTACAAACAGTGCTCTCCATTACACAGAAAAAGGTCACTCCCCCACTTCGTATTTGCTCCTGAGGTTGCTCATTATGCCTTAGCTATAATTGCAGCCCCAATGGGACTGGCCCTGTGGTCCACCCCATGGGGTCTGAGCAGATGGAGACTCTGGTTGGGTGTGGAAGGAGGCAGTGTGGGTGGGCAGGAGGCAGGCGTAGCCTGGCTGGAGTAGTTGGGCCCTGCCAGCTGCGGCTCTTCAGTGTCCTCCCCTGTGGTCCTGGGCAGTGGTCACATCAGAGTCCAGAAATGGACTCATGCAGCAGAGCCAAGAGACCGAGGTTTCATAGGAAAGGCTCCAAAGTCACACAGCTCTGGGGAGGCACCAGGCAAACTGCTTAGGTTATGAATCAAGTAGTGTTTGGCCAAGCACAATGTCCAGCCTGCCTACTCGCCCTCCCCAGCCCTGTAAGTGCCTGGGGGTCTGGGATGAGTGATAGGAATAAGGATTGAATCCACTGGGTCCCAGCAGATGAGGGCATTACCCAAGTCCACCCTGTCCTAAAAAGAAAGTTGCAGCCAAAACCCCGAGAGCATAGGTCACAGCTGTGGCCACAGAGTCATGGCCTGGAACCTATAGGTGATGCTGGGAGTGGAGGGGACACAGTTGGGAGCAACAAGGAGTAGGATGGAGTGGAGGGTCCTGAATCACTGTCTCCCACCATGAGCCACCTGTGTCCAGCCCCCAGTCACACAAATACATATAAATAAACATACAACACAGCCCACATGTGTTTACCTATTGGTACAAGTGCAAACAAACAGAAGGTTGGGGAGGCCTGCCTGACCCTCATTCTGTGACTGAGGCGAGCTGGTGTGGCTGGGTTTGTTGCTGCTACTTTCACAAGTTCCCTGGGGAAGGAAAGAGAAAAGGGGGCACTGCAAAGGGCCTGTCATCTGGCCCTTCCAGGAGAGTCCTAGAAGCAGCAAGAGAGTCCCAGGGCTCTTTAGGTTGATCACTTGCCGCCCTCAGGAAGCCGCCATGGGTGGCTGCCCAGAGGTTCGCCTCTGCAAACTCACTTGGTGAGACATGGAGCAGGGGTGTCCGATTTCCCACACCAACGGCCCTTTAGGGGACCCCAGAATGAGGCTGGCCCTGAGGAGAGGCCCTGTGCCCTCCCTGTGACCCCAGCAAGCAGAGGGTGCTGAGGGAGCACCTCCCCAGGGCAGCCCGACTCAGCTCCGTGTGCATGGGCTCCCTGGGGCCTGACAACTATGACTTGGCATCCCCTTCAAATTTCCTCTTCCCTGAGCTACTTCCCACAGTCAAAGAAGGGCAGATGGCACCTTCAGGCTGATCCGTTTGCAGATCATGCCACTGACCTCCTGCTCACAAAACTCCAGGGACTTCCCATTAGCCTGAAACCAAGTCAACCATTCTTCAATGGACTGCTAGGTCTTCAGTGCTTTCACCCTGGCCCCATGCCCACATTAACCTCCTACCACTCTTCCCTTGCACCAGGCACACCTTCATCCACACTGACTCTCCAGCATGCTGAGTTCATTTCAACCTCAGGACCTGTGCACATGCTATTCCAGTTGCTGAAGTTGCTCTGCAGCCAAGTCTAGATTGACAGGCTGCATCACATCTTTCTGGTTTCTCCTCAGCAGTACCATCCCTGACTGCTGCATCTAAAATGGTACCCCATCCAACCACTTTCTTCTTACCTTGCTTTGCTTTTCCTCATGGAGGTTATCACTACCTGAACAACTTTAAGTGTATTCATTTATTTGCTCAGCCTCTGCCCCCTGCCTCCACTAGAATGTTAATTCTTTGAAGTCAGGGACCTTATCTGACTCCGTCCTTCTGTATCCCCCATGCCTAGAACAGGGCCTGATCCATATTAGTTGTTCAGATGAACATTTGGTCCATTTGAAGAAAAGCAAACTGAGACCTAGAGAGGCAAGGTAGTGGCCACAGTCAGTCATATAGGGTGCAGTGTCCCAGGGGAACCTGGCTGGGCTGGGCTCCAGCAGGTATGGCCTTGGGCTGTGGACTCATTTGTCATGCTTCTCTAAACCATATCGCACCTCTCAGCCGCTTCCCCAATGCACAGGAAGAGCTATACAGAGCAGGTACTCAGTGAGTCACCCACTGCAGCAGCCAGGCTTTTAGAACATGGCCCAGTCCTCCATATCATACTCAGTCGTTCTCCAGGACCCTGGAAAGCTACAAGACCCACAGACAGAAAGCTGCCAGGCTTGGATAAGTATTAATAACTAGCAGCAGCACTGTGGAAACTGCTAAGGGCACAAACCAATAACGATGACCCTCTATCCAAAGAGTTGACCTCCACAAGCTTGGTTAGCATTTAATGTGGACTTTGAACATTGCCAAATAATAAGACCAACAACTTCCTTCAAATACAAGGAAGGATCCTAAGGCCTCTTTGGTCTTAGGCCTCAAAAGGTTGATAATGAAGGGAACATCATCATTCAGAAAGCATCACAATAAGGCTTCTACCTTTAGAAGTCTATCTGTGCCAAGCGGAAGAGAAAGTACAGGGGAATGCCAGAATGACTTAGCCGGTTCAGCACTCACTTTGCAGCCCCAGGGTCAGAGGATCGAGTCCCAGCCCCGGCCTGTGTAGACCCATATGCTGAACTGGGGTTTGGCCCCCAGTTCGGTTCTTGCCAGGGCGAGCTTCCCATGAGGGAGGCCCAGGCCCAGTTCCTGCCCTGTATGGCATGTCGAAAGCTGATCATGTACAACTATGGAGACTGCTCTGGGCCCTCCCTGTTCTCTCTGTCTTTGTCTCTCTCTCTTTGTCAATAAAAAAAAAAAAGATTTGTTTAATCTTTAAAAATAAATCTTAAAAAAAAGAGAGAAAGTATAACTAAAGCTAAAATATCACTGGGACTGGGTGAATGAGGTATCTAAAGACTGTTTACAGATTCAAGCATGGAGTCTGTGAAGGATCACCTGAAACCATGAGGGCCGCTGCTGCTGCATCCAGCTCATCTTAAGGATTTCAACACTTAGTTGCGCAATAAATATTCTGGGTTCTAAAATTTCTTTTAAAGTTAAAAAAAAAAAGGAAGTCACTAAGATCAAGACAAATATTGAATGCCTAGACTATAAGAACTGACTCTGGGTGGTGAGCACATAATGCAATACACAGATGATGTAATGTAAAGATGTATACCTGGGACCTACATAATTTTTACCAACCACTGTCACCCCAATAAATTTAACAATTAAAAAATATTGAATGCCCAGAAAATTGGGGTGGTACTTAGAGAATCCAGGAGAGAAGTAGGAACTCTTAGGAGCACTACACTAAATATGAGGGTGGGCTGATAAATTTTGCTTCCACTATAATATTTTTTGTTTCCATTAGATATATCTGGATATGACCAGTTCTGTGTAGTCACACATGGTTTCTCTCCTCCATCATTCTTGACCTTGCACACACAGATGCTTACATTTTTCACCCAGGGCACATCGAAATGGAAGAGTATTTAGATAGTTGGTTCAAACAGCATGTTGTTTTTGAATTCTTAATAGCAAAAAGAGTTCTTCCCATTTTTTTTTTTTTGAATTTTTTTTTAAAAGAAGGTGAGGACTTTGTTAAGAAGATCACTGCAAGTGATGGAACGTTAGCCCATCATTGCGACCCCAAGAACAAAAGGGAGTCCATGGAACACCACCACAGGGAATCACGTCAGCCAAAAAAATTTAGCTCAGGGCTTGGCTGGGAAGGTCATGTTGATTGCTCTTTGGAATTCTGAATCTGTTGTTCTTGCAGACTTGCAAGAACATTGAAAAAGACACAATGATAAATTCTGAATACTATCCTGAAATTCGTACTGCATTGAAAAGAAGAATCAAATGGACTGGGATAAGAAATGAAACACATCTTCAACGCAACAACGTGAGGCCTCGCACAAGTGCAGCAACAAGAGATGTAAGTCAGCTCCTGGACTTGTCAGTGCTGCCGCATCCACTACACAGCCCAGACCTTGGCTCCTAATGAATTCCACCTGTTCCCAAAATTAAAGAAAGCTTGAAGGGACAGCACTTCACATGTGATGAAGAGGTGAAGTCTGCAGTGAGAAAATGGTTTCAAAAACAAAACACCAATTTGTTTTTCTATTTTTATTTTTTTTAATATTATTATATTTTATTGTTAAATTTAATGGGGTGACATTGGTTGGTAACAATCAGA
>PVKE010046018.1:0-12406 GCA_004027555.1 Craseonycteris thonglongyai | reverse complement strand
TCTATTACGGTACCTTTTAACTCACTGTATGTGCCCTAATACTGTAGCATTGGCTACGTACAGAATGTCCTATAAAGGCACTGTACCTTTTAGCCCATTGGATGTGCTCTAATACAGTCAATTTAGCTACTATGCATGTGTCCTGATACAGCAGCTTTGGCTACACAGAACGTTCCTGTGCTGCAACTGTATGTACCACAGTGAGCCAATCACAACAAGCAGAGGTTCAAAGGTTATAATAGACCGCCTCTCTGACTCTGGCCAATCTGAGCAGGCTTTTTACTAGAACACAGTGTAACTTCGGGTACAGAACATGTATAATTTGCATGCATAAAAAGCCTGCTTGGATTGGCTGAGTTAGAGAGGCGGTCCGAGCAGCCTTGCAGTGATTGGTGCGGGATCGAGTTGGAAAATTCTTTTAGCGGCATATCCAGACGATTTTCGGGATATACTCGGTGTATAAGACGACCCCCGATTTTCGGTTGACTTTTTTTCGTTTCAAAAGTCGTCTTATACGCCGGAAAATACGGTAGGTAATTTGTTACTATTTATGAGGTAGTCATGTTTGCAAGTGGTTTAACAAAATTGACTGAAGAGAATCAATCACTCAGGTGCCTTCCAGAAAAGTGATGGAGGTATAGCTACCCACTGATGGTTTTGCATGTAACCCTGGATACATGCTGGACAAGGGAAAGTTATCTATCATGTGACTGGCTATGATGAAATATGCATATTATTCAGAGAATTTTTAACTATGGGACTGAAGTGTGGTAGCGGTCATCTATGTTACATTATGTAATACCAAAAGGATTTTTAAAAACCCCATTGTTTTCAGTTAATTTTAAATTGTGAAAACCACTTTGCCATAGTTGTCTATTTTAAAGTTGATTTGTACATTCCACTGGTTCTCAAACATTTTATTCTCAGGATAACTTTATACTTTCAAAGATTATTGAGGACCTTGAAGAGGTTTTATTGATGTGGTTTCCAACTATTGATGTTTACCACATTAGAAATTAAAACTAAGAGAATTTTAAATGATTTACTTACTTTCTTTGAAAATAACAGAAATGAACCCTTAACATAAATGATATTCCTTTACAAAAAATAATGATATTTTTTGAAACAAAATATATTAGTGGGGAGAGTGGCATTTTCAACATATCTTCACATACCTTGGATGTCTAGCTTATCAGAAGACAGCCAGAGTCATATATCTGCTTCTGTATTCAGTCTATTGTGGTATCTTGGGGTCTTGGGGACCTGAGAGATCCTTGGACCAAACTTTTCAAATTACTTTTATATACAAGCATTAATGTTCTCATTGCTTCACTTAGAGTAGCACATCATTTTATTATTCAGAACATTTAGGTTGCTTGAACTTGGAAAATAGGCAGAAATTAGAGAAAAATATAGCTGCTGAGACCTATATCAATGGATCCATTTCTTTAGTTACGTTTATGGAAGAACTTCTCAACTTTCATGGTGCCTAAGTGAGCATAGTCTTAGGTGTTAGAAATATATTCACAAATATAAATTATGAATTTTTGCTATTTTCTATAGAGCGATGAAAAGATTCTTTCCCATTTTTATGATGTTTTAAAATGTCCTTTAAGTAGTATTTTATTCCACTTGGCCTGTGATTCAATGAGCCTGGCCAAAGATAAGGGAATATTTTCAGACCTGACTAACCCATCAGGATCATTGACACCAATTTTAGACAAACAGGATAAAGCCTTTGTCTATCTAGGGTAGGAGTTGATTTTGTCACTTCTGTTTTGTCTTAACATTCTAAAACCAAAACGTTTTATGAAGACCTTCAAGTATGCAGCTAGAAATATAACATGAGCAGCATACGGTAGTCCCACCTTTTTCCATGGCTGCCCTTTCTGATATTTCAATTACCTGTGTTCAACTGCTAGCTGAAATATTAAATGGAAAATTCCAGAAATGAACAATTCATATGTTTTAAATTTTGCGCCCTTCTGAGTAGTGTGATGAAATCTCACACTGTCCCTCGAGAGAGGACACTCATTACTTTGTCCAGCATCTCCACACTGTAGATGCTCCTGCCTGTTTGCCACTTAGTAACCCTCCAGGTCATCAGATTAATTGTGTTTGTGTTTGGGACACTCATTTTGTACATATTTGTTTTGTTTATTTTCTAATAAGGTCAACAACCAATTACTTATGACTGATAACTGCATAATGCGATATAATACAGTAAATTTAGAATTAAATTTTCCCAATGAAGCTTAAACACTACACATGAACTTAAAAATGCACGTAGACTAGAAAGAAGGGGTAAGTGACATTTATTTGACATCTACTGTGTGTTAGGTATTTTGTATACATTCTGACATTTCATTTTCATCACAACCCTATCGATACGTGTTATTACTTTCATTTTATAGATGTGGAAGTAGAAAAGCAGAGACAGTGATTTGTTGAAGTTACAGAGATGTGCCTAAACCCATTCCTGTCTGATGCCAGAACCTGTGCTTTTCTCATTATATCTGGCTGACTAAGCATAAAAACCTCATTCGTCCAATCCATACGATTTGTGAAGCACTTTCAATACAGTGCCTCATGCGTTCAATGCAACAATCCTTGAATGGATAGAATCAGTATTATCCAGATCCACTTAAAAAAAATGTTCATTGAACTTTTTTTTATTGTTAAATTTATTGGGGTGATGTTGATTAGTAAAGATTACATAGTTTCCCAGTGTACAATTCTACATTACATCATCTATATGCAGATCCAGTTTTTATAAATGGAGAAAATTGTAATTCATTGCTTGTTCAAGCTTATAAAACAAGTTGGAAACAGAACTGGGACTTGAACCCAGGTTCTTTCATTCTAGGTCCAGAATGCTTCATACTTTATCATGTTCATTTTTACAGTCCAGGGCAGCTTATGTAGGGAAGTTCTATAATCTCATTAAGTTGAAGTTAAAGGTTACATTTATAGACCCTGTTGTGATGAAATCTCATGGAATATATAGTACCTTCTAATTTATATTTAATCACTTTGGCAAAAGGCATCATATCTACCATTTCCTTTCTTATTTAATACCTAGATCAAAAGGTTATACAAGGGGACACCTCAAAAAAACCCTACAATTTACTTATAAAAATATTGTGTATTTATTCTTACATGTTTAAACTTTAGTCACCTTCAAAGTGCTCTTCATTTGATGCAATACACCTCTCAAGATGCTTTTTCCACTGCTCAAAACAGTTTTTGAACTCATCAGTTTTGATGCCCTTTACTGCTTTTTGCCATTTTTTGTTTCACTTCTTTCACATCAGCAAACCATCTCCCTTTGAGAATTCTTTTCATCCAGGAGACCAAAAAAATGTTGCTTGGAGCAAGTTTGGGTGAATAGGGAGGGTGGGGCATGGGTGGGAGGGGGTGAGATGGGGTAGGGTGGGGGTCATGCCATTTTTTGGGTCAAAAACTGCTGAGCACTCAGCGTGCTGTGGGCAGGTACGTTGTCAAGCTGCACATTGTTCGTGTAAATCACCCATTGTGATATGGGCAAATGTACTGAAAGACTCTCAAAAGAAAAAAAGAAAATATCTGAAGCTGAACACAGCTTCTCACACCGGCTGGTAACACTGGTGCAGATCGGTTCTTAGAACACCTAGCGGAGGAAGGCTGTACTGCAAGAGGCCGGCCCTCCACAAAATAACTAGGGTTTTCTTGAATTCCCCCCTTGTGTTCATTAATATAATTCAGGAAGTCGTTATTCAAATCCTGATTGGATGTCTACTGTGCACCAGACACTGTGCTTAGGACTGGGGACCCAGAGATCAGTAAATGAGACATTGTCCTTGTCGCCAAGAAGCTCTCAATATTAGCAGGAAACAATGTAACACAAAACAATAGTAACACATGATATAACAGAAAGAACTTCTCAGAAGAGGAGGTGACAAATGATCTTACTTTAGAAACAGGCAGGGTTTCACCGAGAAGAGAAAAAGTTAAATAGTGGTTCATTCTTTGTGGGATCACTAGGAAACCATCTACTTTTAACTGCCTAAAGGAAATGTTCAGACACACTTCTGTTTTGTTTGATTGCTTAAGTTTTGCCCATGTGGCTTGACTGAATTGATCAAAAATTTAGATAATTTGAATTTGTATGATGTGGGGTCATCACTAGGGCACTAGGGCATAGTTGATGGAGGAGCATTTTAATTGCCTTGCAGGAGATCTGATCCAGTCTCTGAGGATGTGGAAGTAATTGTAAGGACCGTGTCGTGTTTTAGTCATTCTGCTGGTCAGTATTACTGGTTTGAATCGGTTGCGTGGTGATAGATAGTTGCTGGACTATCTCCATTTGGATCTTTATTTCACAGGGAGAAAGAGGCCTCCGAGGTCTTCCTGGACTCCGAGGTGAGGAAGGATGCCCCGGTATGAGGGGACCTAAGGTGAGTGTGACCTCCAGCTGCGGAATTCTCTCCTTATCTGTTTCATCCCTTGCATGTGAGGAAAACCTTTCCTCTTCAACATAGCTCGGGCATCTTGGCTCCTCCTCAGATGAAGGGTTTCCCAGGAGTACAGGCTGAGAAAAGGAGTCAAGTGCAAATAGTTTACTGGGAGGCCATCTCAGTAAACACTGGGAGGGAGTGGAGAAGTTAGACAGGGAGGGAGGGGGGCCTAAAAAGGGTGCGTTATCAATGAGTTTACCACCGTAGACAGACAGAGCTGAATCCTGCTGAGGAACTCTGGCAGCCAGTGTCAAACATGCACCTCAATGTTGTCCCACGCAGTGGGTGAGGGAGCTGGGGTATTCATGCACCAAATCCTGTCAGGCATTAGTTGAGGGCTGCTCCCAGAGGGCATTAATTCTCCAGCACTTCTGGCCTGTCTTGCATGTGGACAGGCTCTGGTACCAGAAGAAAACCTTCAAGAAAAGAGTTAGCTGTGCTGGCAATTGGAACTTGACAACATTGAAAATTTAAAGGCTAAAGGGATAATGGGTGGGGCATCCTTTTTTGAGTGATTGCATTAAATGTCTCAACCTTCCACATTTAGAGAATCTCTGTTAATAAGGTCAGAAATTTTTTTTCTGTAACCTCGGAATCCTACAGAGAGTTTTTTCTGACCACAAGGACCATACTCTAGGTATTTTAAGAAGTTATTCTGTCAATTTGTCTTCTTGTTCCTGAAAGTCCTCTCATGCCTGTTAGCCAGTGTATTTCCATTCTAGTTTGAAGAATATGACTGTTATAACAATAAACGGGAGGTCACTGCTGTTTCTTGCTCCTTCTCTACCATGTGAGGCATTAATTTACAAGGTGCAGTTTTCTCCAAGTCACAGCAAAAGGGAATGGTAGTGATCAGAGTGCTGTGATGTCCCTTAGTTGCTTGAGAAGTCATCTTCACTTCGATCTAATAATTGCATTTTCTTGGAATTGGAGAACATAGTTTTCTAAATGAAACAATAGTTTATGAATAAGAGTCTCATTTAAGCTCAATTCCTTTTATTTCTTCACTTCAG
Organism: Craseonycteris thonglongyai; assembly: GCA_004027555.1. Lineage (NCBI taxonomy): Eukaryota > Metazoa > Chordata > Mammalia > Chiroptera > Craseonycteridae > Craseonycteris > Craseonycteris thonglongyai. The sequence continues at coordinate 6,897 of PVKE010046018.1, read as the reverse complement.
GGAGCAAGAGGATTTTCAGGAGAGAAGGTAGGTAACCTTACTTACTCTTCTTAAATTGAAGAGCAGATTTTTGGAAACAAAATACCAAGTCCAATCACTTTTCTTTTGGTTGAGAGCGATGGGGCTTAAAACTTTTAGATGAGGGGATATGTCAGATTATATTAACAGCCAGCCTATTGCTACTGAATGGCTATTTGTAAGACAGATATTTCAGGCTGAAAGCAGGGATGTATATTATCATTATAAGCCTTGCTAACTCTCTAATAAGTGAGCCACATATTTATCACATAATGATCTGGAAGAGATGGTCTGAATTCAAGGTGTGATTGGGAGGGTCTGGTGAGGGTGAGTGTCAAATGGGATAGGGATGCTAAGACAGGGTTGGTAGCGACTAACTTTACATTCAGATTGAGAAGCAAAATATCTATTTTCTCATTCATTTATTTAAAACGTATTTGCTAGGCACCCACTTTGTTTCCCACATTATCTGAAGGAGTGGTTGCAAAGTGACGAGAAAGAGAGACAAGGTTGATAAAGCTTTACTCATGTCTCCTGGTACCACTGATTCGCTCCCTGTGGCCCGTGGCAAACGTACCATGTAATTTTAGTCTGAATGTTTGGTATGCTTATTTGCATGTACTAGCTTGGCTGTACTGTGGTTTAAAAGAAAATGTCTGAAACTTGATTTCCTCATTGCATTCTGCCTGCAAATCTCTGAAGTGTTTTTCCAAAAGATACTTTAAAATAAATATATTAACTCTCATTTTGAGAGAGTTGGCAAAACAAAGGGCCCGTAATTTGAAAGCGATGGGGTATTTGGTGTCGCTGAGCAGCTGGAAGATTTTACTCTTAGCATCTAGTTAGCCTCACATTTTCATTTCTTTTTCTCATAGAACGTTTTTACTGTAAGTCTCCCAAAATGTACATATATGGATACACTCCCATTTAATTTCTCCTTAATTTGAAACCAGCCAAGTTTTCTCTATGCAGATTAACTCAGGCATATTTGCCAGTCTTCCTAAAAAAAAGTCAATGACGAAAGGACTATCTTTAACATGTTTTAGTGGGAAATGTTTTATTCAGTCTTGTGAAAGAGTTACTTGTTTTTGGTTCAAACGTTTAAAAGGAAATCTTTCTATCCATTTAAAATTCAAGTTTTCTTTTATCTTTTTATTTGGTCTCTGACACTGTCAGAAAAAATAGTATATAATGCTAATAACAATTTCAGAAAGAAAGTCATTGCTTTTTAATAATTGAATGCAGTATATAAATGTTGGTTTGGAAGGTTCTTCTTACTGAAAAGAAGTATTAACAAGGTTATTAACAATAAAGCAATAACTTTGTACATGTGGTCCTCTTGCCTCTAACTTTCTTATCTTTCTTTGCTCCACAGGGAAACCCTGGTGAGGAAGGAGTTGATGGTTTGAATGGAGAACAGGTACAGAAAATTTCTCAGACTAGGTTTCTCCCCTCTACTAGCTTGGCATTTATATTCCCTATTTACACTTTTCACAATTAGTCTACAAATTTTATTAGTAATATGCACACTCAATAATATCTAAAGTTAATTTACATATTTGTCCTTATCCTCAAAAGGACTTAGAAATTTAACTCTAGCCTTCTTTCAAATTACATAATATTGTCCAGTACTTATTTCCTTCATTTCTTGTTAAATCCCACCATTTAGACACTATTATTGTTATTGTTTTATAAGTCAATACTTATCTAGCTTTACCTTCGTATTTATTACTATTATTGATGCTTTCAGAAGAAATGAAGAGGTCATGTTTCCTTTTCCTAAGGCACAACTGAAATTAAGAAGAAAAGTAAAAAGAAAAGAAAGATGTAGTATGCAAATAAATTGATTTAAATATGAAAGACAGATAAAAAAAAAAAAGGATTTCCTTTAATAAAGTTTATAAACTCCCTTGGTTGGGCTTTCTCTGAAAATCTCTTTATTTTATCCCTTTTCTTGAAAGATAGTTTTTGGGTAAACAATTATTTTCTTTTAGCACTTTGAAAATGTTATTTCATAATTTTCTGTCTTCTGCTGTCATCTGTCTTTTCATTATTGCTGTTAAGTTATCCATCAAACCAATTGTTGTTCCTTGGTCAGCAACCTTAAAAGAAATATTGGGCTGCTTTAAAAGTTCCCTTTGTTTCTAATTTTCTGCAGTACTTTTTTTAAACTTTAAGATATGTCTTTAAAAAAAAATACATTTCTTTCTTTTTTTTTCAATTACAATTGACATTAAATATTATTTTATGTTAGTTTCAGGTGTATAGCATAGTGATTAGGCATTTACATAATTTATAAAATGTTTCCCCTATTATGTCTAGTACCCACCTGGCACCATGCATAGTTATTATAGCATTACTGCCTCTATTCCCTATGCTATACTTTACATCCCCATGACTATTTTGGAGCTACCTTTTGTACTTCTTAATCCCTTCATAGCTTTCTGTAGTTTTAATGTAATGTGTCCAGGTGTGGATTTCTTTTTATTTATGCTGCTTGGGACTCATTGAACTCTTGCATCTAAGCATTTGTGCATGCAATATCTTTTGAAAAATCCTTAGCAAATGATCATTTTGAAATTTTTATCTTTTTCATTTTATTATTATCTTTATAAAAGTCTAATTAGAAATTTGTGAGACATTCTCATTCTATCCTTAATGTCTCTTAACTTTTTTTTTTTATATTCTCTATTTCTTTGTCTTTCTGTGCTGTATTCTGAATAATTTCTAGTTTCTAGTTCACTAATCCATATATGACTTATGTCTCATACCATTTCAACTGTCAATTAAAATTTTAATTTCAATTATAATTTTCACTACAAGTTCTTTTGATTCTCAAATCTGCCTGGTCTTTTTTTTTTTTTAAAGATGTATTTTATTGTTTTGACACAGAGAGAGAGACAGAGAGAGACAGAGAGAAGGGGGAGGGCCCAGAGCAGTCTCCATAGTTGTATGTCTTTAGTTTTTGACATAATTTCATTCTGAAGGTGGGCATGGGGCTGTGCAGGGCAGGAACCGAACTGGGGGTCTCCCACATGGGAAGAACACCTCAGTTCAGCATATGGGTCCGCATGGGCCGGGGTTGGGACTCGATCCTTGGACCCTGGGACTGCAAGATGAGTGCTCAAACTGCTGAGCCATCCCAGCATCCCCTTGCCCCCTCTTTTTTTTTTTTGATAACTGATCTTATTTATTTGTTATTCTAAGAAAATTTCATTTTTGACTGGACTCAGACTTAGAGGTAGAAGCACTCAGAGAGGACAGCCTGAGTTTTTTGGCAATCTGTTCTTCGTTTGTTTTTTTTTTTGCCTCCATTCTCTTAGCCAAAAGTTTAGCATATTCTGCACCCTCTTCCTTATTTTTCTTTTCTGTTTTTTATTGTTAAATTTATTGGGGTGACCTTGATTGATATCAGTTACATATCCTTATTTTTCTTAGTGTGCTGTTTCTTCAGAGCAATATGCCAACATTTATGTTGCAGGGCTGTGGAATAACAAGACGCTGAATCTTGGGTGCTTTGGTCCTAGGTTTCTTACCTTCTTTGTTTTGAGGCTCTCTTACAACATATTGGCAGACATCATCTTCTTTAGAGAGATTGAAAAGTTTGTAAATTCTGCTAGCTCTTTTGAGGCACTCTGGTATCTATCAGCGAGACCAGGAATATCTTTCTCCCCTTTCTTTATAGCAACCAAGTTGAGAACACTCAGATTGGCATCCACAATGCAATCCCAAACAGATTTGTGCTTATTTTTCTCCAGTCCTCCTTGGTCTGTAACAGGAATGGCCCTTACTCAGGAGCAGGTGCACAGGGCCTTGGGGTCAAGACACCCTGCTTCATAGAGAAACCTTGTTTGTCATTCCCACCACTGGCGAGAACCACATAACCCTTCCATTCTTCACCCACAGCATCAGTAGCAACTTCTGTGGGCATACATTTTCCATAAAAAGTACAAAGTTTGTGTTCACCCACTTCAGTGAGTTTCTGGCAGCCAGTGGCTGGGAAAGAGATGTTCAGCTTCATCCTGAAGCTGCCAAACCTGGTCTTTTTTTTTAAATATTTGCTTGTTGTTTTTTTTTTTTTATTCATCTTTTTACTTATTCAAATGTATTATATATACTTATTTTATATTCTATGTTTGATAATTTCAATGTCTATAGTTAGTGCAAGTTTGATTTTATTGTCTGTTGTTTCCATTGGCTCCCCCTCCTGGTGTCTTCTTCATGTGTGTTGTGATTTTTTGATTTGAACTCATTTTTGATTGAATTTTATCTGTGGGAAGTCATTAAGGTCTGAGTTGAAGGGTTGCTTCTGCCACATACTTGGTGGCACTACCTCCTAGGACCACTTTAGAATAAATGATAAGCTTGTGGTTTTTCATATCATACTCACACTAAGTGATAAGAAGTTCTTAGGATAGCCAATAGCTTTAGGTGACCAGACGTCCTGCTTTTGGCTGGACAGTCCCAATTTTTAACAATTTGTCCAGCATCCTGCGACGTTTTAAAAAAGTCCTGATTTTTGGAAAGAATGCACGACAAGCTAGGGAACGGTGGGAGATAGACCAAATTTTTAATCAAGAACCCCCTCCCCACTGGTCAATGGTGTCCCGCTTTACCAATGTTAAAATCTGGTCACCTTGCAGTAGCTATTACTTCTGTGGATTTCTGCTTTCCTTTATTCTAAACTCTAAGAGTATTTTTTTCTTTATCAGCTCATTAATGTATGTAAAATACTTTTAAATTTGTTATTTGGAATTTTAAATTGTTTTTCAAAAGGAGTGTTGTTCACAGCATCTAGTCTGTCACATACTCAGCACTAGAACGGTAATGAAACTTTCTATTGTTGGCTAGAATGTAAAACTATGTGAAAAAAGTACTTGGTATGACTAATATGACAAAGATTCTTTGTATATTTATTTTTCTTTCTTTCTTTCCTTTTTTGTTTTCAGGGTAATCATGGAATCCCAGGGTCCTCTGGAGAAAAAGGAAATAGGGGAAATTGGGTAAAGTATGAAGATATTCTTCTGTCATATTTCTACCACTTAAACTGACCTTGACAGTTTATTTTTAAGCTTTGGGAAAAAGTCACTTGGTGGCTTAAGTACTAGATTGGGAGTTAAAGGGCAATAATTAATAGATGACTATTTGGAAGCCTAATTTAAGGCCTGATTCTGTTTATACTGAAATAAATAATGTAAACCAAGTTCCTTAACTTTTTGTAATTGTCATTCTCTGTCTCACAAGCTTTTATGTCTCCTTGTCGCCAGTGATTTAGTCTTACATCCAGAGTCTTCCAACCACATCCTTTACTAATCTCAGTAAAAAAGTGTCCTTCCCAAGATTAAGAAATACAAATGGACATTTATAAAATAGTCACAGAGATGTAAAGTACAACATAGAGAATATAGCCAATAATATCATAATAACTATGTATGATGCCAGATGGGTATTAGGCTTATCAGGGTGATCAATTCACAAGTTATAAAAATGTCTAATCACTGTTATACACATGAAATGAATATAATGTTGTGTCGACTGTACTTGAAAAATAAAAAAGGTGTCCTTCCCAGTCAAATTGTACTACTCAGTGTCCCCTGAATATTCCTTATGTGTCTTGGCTCACGCTAGGTACTTCTTCCTGAAATGCCCCTTCCCTGCTTGCATGTTTAATGCTTATTTGGGTATCGCTTTTTCTTTAATTTCTAGCTCTTCTCTTTCCTCCTCATGATGCCCTGATTGACCATTTCTGTCTGCAGTGATCTCCTCCTTCTCTACGTGCTTCCAATGTACATTATTTATACTATGTCCTTGAAAGTAACTATAGACTGCCTCATGCTGTAATTATATTTCTACCTAAGGGAAGGCACAGATACTCAACTCTCCCTGTGCCCATGGCAGACATTACTAACCAATTATAGAATGCAACCTGAAGGATCCATCTCAACACATTACTATAATCAGCTTCTGTTGATTGACTACATTAAATAAGGAGGATGAAATTTGTTTACTTATGTTTATTTTATTTTTTGTAACCCTCATGGAATTAGAGTGACTTTACCTCAAGGTGCAGATTGATTTCCTGATAAGTGAAAAAGAAAATCATAAGAAATGGCTCTTTATGGAGATTTAATTCCCAATCTGCAATTTGTGGATCAGGTGTTGGAAAAGGTGGTGGACACCATACTTCCTTCAAGACTGAAGTACCTCTAGTTTCCACTGAATTTAGTTAAAGTCAATAAACATCTGTTAGAGCATTTTGCTAGACACAAAGAAAAGTTCAAAAATAAAGAAGTCATGGTTATGATCAAAAAAGATCTTATTAACTGGTGAAAGAGATAAGATTTATACAGAAAGAACTATACAGGATAGGATAAGATAAAGGCTCTAAGAATGGTGCAAATAATGAATGAGTGGGAGCACAGTGACTTGAAGAGGAATCTAAATAAAGTGGTGTTTCTTCATGTGATCAATCATCAAAATTTATTGAGCGTCAATTGTAATTCCCGTATGACTGTATAATAGGGAGAAAAACAAGCATGGGTTCTGTTTCTCAGAACTGACCTTTTTGGGGAGAGAGAATAATTAACGAAATGAGGTAAGTGTATGAAGGACAGGTAAATGTCAGGGTCATCTGATCCATACATTTTCTACCCAGACTTCTGTAAGAAAGACACACAGGGTATTCCAGGTTAAGAAAAAGGAACCCACTCAGAGTGGGTTTAGACAAGCAAGGATTTCAATTCAATAGGAGTGAAAGGTGAGATAAAATATATAAAGAGTGGGAAGAAAGTATGGAAGAGCAACTAAGAGTCAATTTAAAGATTTATTTTTATTGTTTTTGACAGAGAGAGAGATACAGAGACAGAGACAGAGAGAAGG
>PVKE010046017.1:0-12405 GCA_004027555.1 Craseonycteris thonglongyai | reverse complement strand
TCTCTCTCTCTCTCTCTCTCTCTCTCTCTCTCGCTCTCTCTCTCTCTCTCTCTGTCCAAAATTAATAAATAAATAAAATAAATAAAAAATATATATTAAAAAAAAAAAAAGAAAATCTACAAAAAATGCCTACAGCTAACATCATACTTACTGATAAGGAAGTAGATGCTTTTATCCTAAAATTAAAAAAGGCAAGGATATCCCTTCTTATGACTCCTATTAAACATTGTTGTAGAAGTTCTAGTTAATATAGTAAGACAAATGCAGGAAATAAAAGGTATACAAAATTTAAGAAAATAAATAGAAATTTTTTTTTACAAAATAAACATGGTTGTCTACATAGAAAAATCCAAAGGATCAACCAAAAAACACTCCTTGAATAAGCAACCATAGCAAGGTGGAGAATGCAAGGTTAATATACAAAAATGAATCACTTGGCTATACGCCAATAATGAACTTAAGAATTTGAAATTAAAAACACAGTATCATTTATATTAGCACCAAAAAATGAAATATTTAGGTATGAATATAATAAATGTAGTATATGTGCAAGACCTATATGAGGAGAAACACAAAACTCTGATAAAAGAGTTGAAGAACATCTGAATAAATGGATACATCTTTCATGACTATAGAGGATTCCATGTTCATATCGAAGAGAACTCAAATTTACCAAGACATCAGTCAGTTCTTTCCAGTTTGACCAATAGATTCAACATAATCAAAACAAAATCCGAGCAAATTTATTGTGGATATCAACAAAGTGATTGAAAAGTTTATAGAAAAAATCAAAAGACACAGAATAGCAGACACAATATTGAAAAAGAAGAAAGTTAGAGGACTGACACAACTTGACATCAAGACTTAATATAAAGCTACAATCATAAAGACAGTGGTATTGGCAGAAAAATAGATAGATTAATGAAATACGTTAAGAAGCACAGAGACAGATCCCTGATATATATAGTCCACTGATTTTTGACAAGAAGCAAAGGCAATTAAAGGGAAAAAAGGTATTTATTTTAACTATGCAAATAACTAACTGAATATATATGGACAAAAAACAAAACAATAATTCTAGACACAAGCAGAAATCAAAATCTATAAAAATTCTTTGGGCCCATGAAACTTACTAATTGCCTCCCCACTATATTGAAGTCACTAAATTATAAAAATGTTATTATTTAGATAGTCTTATGTACATAATTTTAATATATTTTTTAAAGCTCATAAGGAACACTTGGACCTACAAAATACACATTTACAGTAAAAAGTTCTCAGTCTTATCTAGTGCTTAGGTCCTCTCCAACCCCAATACATTTTTTTATAGTAAAAATGTGGGTCCTATATTTTCTTTTCTGGCTTTCCTTTTTGGTAAAAATAATTTCACATAAGAATATAGAATGTTGTTTGAGGTCACATGTAACATTTCAGCCCATTTTGTTAAGTCAGGATCCATTTACTCAAGATTACACTGTCTTTAGAATAGTGAATAATAGCATCCTGTCCTATTTATCTTATAAAACCAAGGCACATAGTAAAATGAGTGTAGTCCTTTTTGTCCCACAGATAACATATAATGAAATAAGAAAATATATGACATTGGCAAAAACAGCTCAATTGCATAGCAGTATTTCAATTGAAAAATTGCAGGCCATTTACCTTATTACTTAATAATAGTACAGTACTACTATACAGCTGCTCTGCAAATAAATAATTGGCATAGTGTTACATAGATTAATGTAGCTCAAATATAACAATAAAAGACTTTTAAGTAAAATTACAGATTTTTGGTGACTTTGCACTCATTTATTAACTGATTCAACATTTGGACTATACTATATGCCAGAAACTCTGTTGGGCCTGGGATAAAAAGAAAAATAAGATTTCTTTGCCATGGGCACTTAATAGTATTATAGTGGTAAGGAAAGCATCAAATATAATTCTAATAATCTTAATAATATACAAAATGTTATTCTTTTTTAATTTTACCTGAGTGACAAATGAACTGTAATTTCTCCTGTGTCATCAACAGAAAATAATATTACTCCGTAAATTTGAAAACCTTACAGATATCTGGGAACATTAAAGAAGACGTGCTTAGTGTGGCTGAAACATTAAGTCTAAGAGGGAAGTCAGCAATGGATAAACCTGAAGTGGTTATACCTGAATACCACTAAGTCATTCTTGTATGACTCAAGGATCGTAGTAAATGAATTATAAAAAATGTAGTGGCTATATACATATGGCCTCTGAAAATGTAGTGACTGTATCTACAAAATGTTAATAAAAAACTAGATATTACCCATAGAGTTAAACACATAAGTGATATTTTTATATCATAATAATAGTAAAATTCAAAGAATCATACTTAAACGCTATGTCCATTAAAAATTCTTTTTTTTTCTAAACTATTTTGGAACTTTCTACATGCTCATTTGTTTTTAATAATTATATTCAGTATTGCCTATGCCATATTATTCACCACCCTTGAATATAATGGTGTGCTATCTTCCTAAAAAAGTAAAATCTATGCTTTAATTACGAGGACAGACTGATAAATTGTGCCTCCACTGTAATATCTTTTTTTTACATTAGACATATCTGGATACAACCATTTCTGTGTAGTTACATGGTATCCACCTCACCCCCCACACACATCCCATCATTCTTCGCCTTGCACACACAGGTGCTTACATTTTTCACCCAGTGTAATGGGTGTCCCAAAATTCACACAAGAAGTAATTTTGATAGAAAACACAGGTTTATAATTAAAAATTGTAAATTTTCATTGCTCGACAATGAAAACACGTTCTTTCGTGTAGCACTCCTTTTTTATTTATTTATTTATTTATTTTTAATTTAATTTTTTTTTTAACTGAACTGGGGGCCTCACCACATTCGGAAAGCACACTCCAGTTCAGCATGTGAGTCTGCACAGGCCAGGGCCGGGATTCAATCCTTGGTACCCAGGACTTCAAAGCGAGCGCTTAACCTGCTGAGCCATCCCAGCTTCCCCAAGCACTCCATTTTTAATAACCCTGAATGATCAGCTGTCATGCCATCTTTTTTATATATTTTTTCCATTGGCAACACTTTACTGCACAAATGACGCAAAATTCAAATCTTGCGTGAATTTTGGGACACCCTCTACATTAAAATGGAAGAATGTTCAGACATTCAGTTCAAACAATGTGCTGTTATTGAATTCTTTACAGGGGAAAAAGTTTCTCCAATTGAAATTCACAGACGAATGCAAGCTGTTTATAGTGATCGGTGTGTTGATGTGAGTACAGTAATACCCTGGATGAGGCTGTTCAAAGATGGAGAAGTGGGGCAAGCAGATTTGAGTGACAAACCATGAAGTGGAGGGCCTATTACTACAATTGATCAGCTTCATCAAGATCATGTTGGAGAACTGATCTACGGAAATCATTGCATCAAACAAAAAGACGTTGGTAAATTAGAAATTTCCAAGGAAAGAGTTCTTTTCTTAGAGTTGTAAGGAGTTCTGAGGAACACTAATACATTATTAGTGTTCTTAAATTCTACAAAGTATGTACCAGGTGGGTACCACACATGCTGTCTGATGAAATGAAAGCTGAAAGAGTTCACATTTCTTGGGAACTCCTGGAATGTTTTGAAAAAAAGGTGAGGCGTTCTGAAAGAAGATCATTATAGGTGATGAAACTTGTATACATCATTATGACCTTGAGAACAAAAGGTAGTCCATGGAAGAGCATCATGAGAGATCACTTCAGCTGAAAAAAATTCAAAACTCAGGACTCATTATACCTGTATAAGGCACTTACCATAAACGGAGCTTGCAGGACTAGAAATTGCTCTGGGTGAGGCTGTGAGTCAGTGGTGGGTAGATGGCTGTTAGGATACTGCTGTACATTAGTCTAGTCTTTATAAACATTACTCTGCAAGACTTCCTCTGCTTCCTATGTCAGATTCAGAAAGAAAACATTGAAGCTGTCCATGCAGGTTCACAACCAGGGATGTCGCCTAGACTAATAGGAAGTATCAAGTAGAAACTGGCTGGATAAGGTGTAGATCACCATAGTAGTGATGCTAGGAGGATGTAAAAGGTGGCCTAAGTATTAGTAGTTATAAGAAAACAAGATGGACAGATAAGGAACATGGGGGATTATCATGGCAATGTAGTCTTGGCTGTTGCATGTTGGAGCAGTAATCAGATTAAGGAATTTTGTGGCATTCATTACAAAATAAAGAGAATGTTTAACATGGAGATGTATATATCCGAGGACTCAGTATTTTGATTTAGAAATTGTTCCATTGACCTTGTCTGGCACAAAGGGCTTTTTCTGGTATTGAGCTAATGGAAGAAATATTATTTGTCCATGCTTTATGTCATTATAACCTGAAAATGTTTCCAAAGTTCAAGGACAGACTGGCTCCACACTACCGTAGAAAGTTTTACTGAAGTGTCAGTGGAATTTAATGCTCATCAAGATAGCTGTTGTGGATCTGCATCCTTGTACAAGATCTTAGGTCCTCAACAAAGAGTTTACAGAAATGTATTCTGACAACCATCAGGCTAGACCTTGGAGGGCTGCAGGGCCCTCTGAATAAGTAGCACTGGGGTCGGTGGTCAGGGGTGGGACAGGCTCCTCCGTGCTGAGACAGGTCCATGGCTGAACGATTGGGCTCAAAACTGTGAAGCTGTGAGTGAAAGGAAATCTAGCGCCAAGCCTCTTAGATACTGCTTTTCCATTGTTGAAAAAATTAGAAAAAACTTCTTCCTGAACCATATATCCTTTCATTTCTTATAGGCAATTCAGCTCTATTATAATTTTATGGGATTACCATCATATATGTGGGTTGTTGTTGATTGAAATGTCACTGTGCGGCTCATGACTATAGTAACATTTTCATAACTATAGTGCAATATCATACCCAGAAAAATAAAATTTGTACAATCTACAGAACATATTCAAATTTCCCAGGTCTCATATACCTATTTATCTCTGGTGTATGTATCAAGTTCTACAGAATTTTATCCCAGTCAAGATAAAGAATGGTACCATCCGCACAAGAGTTCCAATGCTAACTTTTATAGCTACACACATCCAACTTCATCCTTAATCTGTTTTTCATATCAATACCTTGTTATTTCAGGAATGTTATATAAATGAAATCATGCAGTATTAGCCTTTAGACATATTAATCATAGTTATTTTAAATTTTCTTTCTAATAATTAAAAAATTTGTGTCATATCTTAATCTGATTCTGGCATTTGCATTGCTTCTTCAAACTGCCTTGTTTTGCTTTGTTTGTTTGTTTGTTTGGCATACTTAATTTTTGTTCAAAGTCAGACATGATATATTGGGTAATATGAACTTTAATGAGAGGTTTAATGTTCATTATGTTAAGTTTAATATTCATTGCTGCTAAATCTGCCAGAGGCATTAGTGTCCTTGTTTTTATACCCCTTGTTGTATTTGGACGTCCCTAATAACCTCTCTTTAATAGTGTCTGCTTCCTGCTGCTCTTTCAAATAGGAGTATGTGTATTGCCTAAACACAACACACCCTTCCAGATTAGGTGATGCTAGCTAGCCTGACATGTATTGATTTTAGCTGTTTTTGCAATTCTGTTAGTAGGTAAATGATAGAGATGCAACTTCCCTCCTGTGGGTTTTTCCTACTCCGAGGAACACCAGTTTATTTTCAATATTCCTGCACTATTAATGTTTTAGTTCTTCAGATTCTGTTATGAACAAGTTATAACGTTTGTCTGTTTTCTTCATTGATTAATTAGTAAAATAAAACGTTTAACATGTGTTCATTTTTATATTTGTATAAATCATGATTTTTCCTTTTTGGGGTAAATTATTCTTTAACACTGGGGTCTGGGTATTATATAAGATTGAAGGGGAAGCTGGGATGGTTCAGTGGGTTAAGAGCTTGCTTTGTAGCGCCAAATCCCTGCCCCAGCCTGTGCGGAACCATATGCTGAAATGAGTTCAGTTCTCTCTCTGTCTCTGTTTCTGTATCTCTCTCTCTGTCTCTCTCTCTCTCTCTCTCTCTCTCTCTGTCAAAAATAAATAAATAAATAAATAAATAAGTAAGTAAATAAATAAATAAATAAATAATATTTTTTTTTAAATTGAAAACAATGTGGTCTTGGCATATAAATAATTTTATCAAAAAATAAAAGTTGGAGATCAATATTACATCCATAAGTCAGAGAAGCACTTGTATGTAATGATGTCATTGGAAAATAAAACAGTTAAAGCACCTTCTTAACATTTGTAATTTCATTTAAAGGGACCATTCTGCTTCATATTTGGAGAGTGGATTGTGTTGCAAAAACATTACATAATGGAAAATTAATTACAAGCGTTTTTCAATCATCTCTGGAAGATGATAGTAGCTTGGATTAGTGTGGTAACATATGAGACAGAGAAAAGTAAACAGTGCAATGGATATTGCAAAGGCAGTGATATTGATGGTTTAGATATGATGGTTAAAGCTAAGTAAGACAGTTATTTGGAATGACAGAGATTTAACTGAGCAAATGAGAGAAAGAATGGTAGAATTAACCAAAATGTGTTATCCTTTTTATGAATGGGGAAATTATTAAGAAAATCATTATCACTGAATATTTTTTTTTATAGTCAGCCAAATATTTATTTTAATTTCATTTGCAGGATTAATGATTTTGCCTGTTGGTCAGGTAAATCATCAAATTTCAGACTATACTGATATGTTTATTCTGTGGTTTACATATGATAGAAACTCCTAAAATGTTCATACAGCCCACTACATAAAAGTAGCATAATTACTGTATGTTCTATGAGTGTATCAATAACCTAGTAAATATATTTTAAGATAAAACATTTACCTGGCAAATTTAAATGATCACATTCAAATTTAAAAGTCAATCAATGTTAAGGTGAGTTATGACAGGAAATAATATAGGTAACAAGACCATTCCAAGTAGCAAAAATGTAAAAATTCTTCAGAGAATTGTGCGATAATGCTTATATTTTAGATGTGTGATGTTGAGAGTAATAAAACAAAATATGTAGGAAATAAGGAGGAGTAAATAAAGAATGAAATAACATTGGTAAACTACAAAAGGACATTAGAAAGGAAAAGAAACTCATAAATCCAGTTTAATTGCACTGGGAGATATTAAAATAAAATCTCAGAACACTGTCTTAATGGGCTTTCTTCCCCCATTGCAGCAGACGAAGGCTTTGCCAGCCAGATACGTTTGGCATCACCATCAAAAGGAGTCTGAAATTAATTGGAAACTTAAATGTTTTTTTCATATCCTATCAATTTCTCTTCTGTTAAATGAGAACATTAAACATGGGATTTTATAAGATATCTGATGTGAAGAGTACTTAAATTTAAGCAAATTCTTTCATCATTTCTACAGAATTTGAAAAAAATATGAGCTCTTTGTATGATTAAATTACTGGAAGTCAGTGTTCACAACTGAGTAAGTTAGATATGATTATGTTGAAAATAAGATGTAGCTGTTGAATAATGTTTTATACTAACTGGAGGTTTTTTGTTATCGTTAAATATGAGAAAAAACTTGGAGATTTTAGATTTTTAAATCTTTACAATGTTATTGCACACTATATATATATATAACTTCTGTCAAGTAAAAACCATTGGAGACTTAATTGATCTAATTACACAAAAATTATTAAACTATCATTACATATTTTTAATTTTAAGAATATCTTCAAATAGTGTAGCATTCAAAAACTTTTTTTATACATTGAACAAATAATAACTTTTGATTATGATGTACAAAATGAAATGTCAGATGGACACTGCCTTAAAAATAAAACAAAAATAAAATTTTGAAAAGAAAATCATACTTTTTTTGTTTTTACTGTTATAATAAACAGAAGAAAGAGTAACTTCTTATTATTATTTTTAATTAGAGCCTCAAATATACATAGAATAGAAATCAAGTCCATATGTCTCATACCTAGAACCACAGGGCAAGTAACGGGAATGCTATTTTGAACATGAGCAGATTGTTCTTACAGGGATTTATATATAAAAAATTTTCTAACACCTCTCAAATATACACCCACACTTGACAGTTCAGTGAACTCAGTTTTAACAATATACCATGACCTTTGGCTGAAAATACTGTAAACCAAATTAAAGAAAAATATTCAATATACTTTTAAAATTTCATGTTTAATGAATATTTGTGTTTCAAATTATCCTGCATAAAATAAAAAAAAAGGTTTTAGTATACCAATTAGAATATTTATTAATGATAAAACAATTCTATGAGATCTCAAAGATGCTTAGGACAATGTCTTTAATATAAAGATATCCCCCCTTATAAGATCAAATACGTTTTTATTAATTCTTAGCATAAGATTTATTTGGTTTAGTGACTTCCATTAAATTAAATCTTAAAAGGCTGAAATTAAATATATTTACAAATTAATCAAAACCTAGCAGTAAACTAGGTATTTGTTTTACCAAGGAGTCCTCAGTTCGGAATTTGCTGTGCGTTTGAGGGGTCAAAAATGCATGAAAGAAGATATAACAAGGGAAACAGTAATAAAAGTGTTACAGTTTTCATTTCTGGCATAGCTACTGTACTTTCCCTTTAGAAAAGTGTGTGTGTGTGTGTATGTATGTGTGTGTACACACACATACATACACACACACACACACATTTGAGAAAATAATGAGTATAAAGAGAACAGCTGACTACATGTGAGACAAAAGAAATTTTGGTGAGCTAAAAATCTGAGAAAACTAGAACAAAAGGAAGAATATTCAAGTATAGAAACAACGGCTTGGAGAAGGAGGTACTCTTCATCCTTAGAGGACATGAAAAATGTATAAAGGATATGAAATAAACAGAGGGGTGAGATATCTCTCATGAAACTTCATGGTAAATTATTGAAAGTTATATCGGACCACAACAATTATGGAGGTCATAATGTGCTACCTATCATAATAGTGCTGTGATTACGTATATATTTGGGGGTTGTTGTTGTTGTTGTTGTTGTTTTCTTGTAGAGTGGTTAGCACTCAAGGTATAGAAAAGAGAGGGATCAGGAGATTGATTTATAAACCAAAACGGTTTTTAAAAATCTGGAATAGGGATTTAAGCATTCTGCTATGGACTACGTTAGGGTGGAAACAAGGCCAGGAATGGGTGTAATACACTCTCTCAGTTTGCATGGAACAAAATTACATATTTTGCAGAAAATACATATAGAGAGGTAAATATTTAAGTATTAAATCTATAATCATTTTAATTATCAGTAATAATTATTTTAATAATTTTTGTTTTAAATTTATTAAAACATTGTGAAACTAGTACAGAAAATTATCGTTTTACTTCATATATATTTTCACAAGTTATTAATATCTTACATTGCTACAGTGCATCATATAAAGTGTACATACTGTCAAAATGACTTACCACTGTTGATGTTACACTTGATCACCTTGATAAGTAGTGTTTCTCAACTTTTTTTATTTTTTGTTCTTATTTTAATATTACTGTTCTCTTTCCCCTTCTACACTCTACTCTTTGGAATAGAGTCACTATATGTAGTCCACACTTGAATGCTTCATAATGATCAACTTTCTTAACTGTGAAGAATAGATTCTTTGGAATTATGCATGGGAGATTTATCTCTTCTCTTCCAGTAGCTATTTACTCAATATGTCTTTCTGGACTCATGGAACTCATGGATGTTTGTATTATATATAGGATTATAATCTAATGCAAATTATTATTTTTTCTTAAATCATTCCTTTTTTGCCCATTATACCCTCTTTCAATTAGTTTCCTATATCCCTTTAACATATTTCTATTGTGGTGATTTTTGGTAGTTTTGTTTATTTTAGCACTTTCTTACTCTCTAGAACTATAACATGTCTAAGCCCATCTTGTATATTTTCCCCAGTACTAGTATCATTGATTTGTCTAAGAATCCTTTGTTTTCATATTGGAGAATGTTCTTAGAAACCAACATATGTGCATTAGGTATGCTTGTTGCTATTGGAGTACCATTGTTTACAGATTATTTTATCTGAAATAGCAAGGAAACATGTTTTCTAACAAGTGTATTTGTAGGTATTTATAAATGTTTCTATATGTAACAATCTATATCTATATTTAGCTAATATGACTTCAACTAATGTCTCAAACTCTAATCCATCTAAACTCTAATCCAATCTAAACCTGTTGAATCATTCTAACCTCCTCTCCTTGCTTACCGGTATCTGTAACCAGTCACTCCAACAGTTGGAAATCTAGCTCTCACAATCCAAGATCCATTTATTTAACTATTTAATTTCAATATACATGTATAGTGGCTTCAGAATTGTTACCACATTGCCCTGTGGGATAGTACTTTATCACTTGGGGTACAGTGCTTACTCATATGTACCATTCCTTTGTCTTTAGTCTTATAAACCACAATATTCTCTGAAGTGATTTAGAACAGCACCAATTTTCCCCTTCCCACCATAAAAGTTTTTCACATATTGTTAAAACATTTTTATATTATTATTTGTAGTTTCTTGTGCTTCCTGGAATTTTCTGATCTTCTAATTGATATTTTTTCATTCACATATATTAAAGTTCATTCTGTAATCTATATGGTTCTAAAGGGTCAAAAAATTTTATAATGTTATTTATTCACCATTTACTATGTAAAAAAATGCATCCAACAAGGAAAAACATACATTTTGCCTTTTACATTGCCATCTGTATGTCATACAGAATAGTTTTACTGCCATAAAAAATGTCTTGTGCTTTACTTATTTAATGTTTCCCTTTCATAAAACCCCAACAACCATTGACCTATTTTCCATCTCAATAGTTTTACATTTTACAGAATGTATAAATGTTATACAAAATGTCAGCTTTACAGACTGACTTATTTCACTTCACAATATGTATTTAATTATAGATTAATAGTTCATTTCTATTTATCATTGAATAACATTCTATTGTATGAATTTATCAGAATTGTCTTATCCACTCACTGGAAGTCTATTATTTTTAAAGTATATTTCCATGTAATTTTTTTCAAATGCTCAATGATTCTACTGACTCTTCCTACCTACCAGTCTTCACACTTTTACACACAACACACACACATGCACACACACATACACACACACACCCCTATCTATAGTGAGAATTCATTGTAGTCCAAGCCTTTAGTACTTCTCTACCTTAACTAATGTAATAGTGCTTTGCTCTACTCCTCTGAACCTCCTTGAAATCAGTGTTTCATTCTGTGATCTAAAAAAATTCAAATCAGATCATGTTATAACCCCTGCTTACCGCTTTTCAAAAGCTTTCTATTCTATTCAGTATAAAAATAAAACCCAATATTAAGCCTCTTCAAAGTTCCATGTAATTTGGACCTACTCTGACATGTTAAATATTTTGAATATAGGTGATAACAAGAAAAATTTTATAATATACCTAGCAGTCTATGTGCAATGTTTCCACTGAAGATTTTGAGATTTTTAAAAAATTATTTTGAAGCACATCTCACTTATGTTGTAGTTCCCTATTATCATAGTTTCCTAGCATCTATATAAGTTCTCATGACTCTGTAATGATAATATGATTTTTATATTATGTCTGTATTTGGAACAACTCCTTATTCTATGTGATGCTAAGGATTATAGCCTTTCCTCCTTAATTTTCACTAAAAGCAAACAAACAAAGACTAAGTAGCAGACTATGTACTGATTTTATTGGCAGTTTGTGACCATAGAGACAGTTCCATTTAATCTACATAAAAAACAACAACAAAATAAATAATTAATACCTAAGTTTTTCACAATTCCTCTAAGCCTCTCCTTCTATCACTCTGTCCTTCTCTGACTCTGAGGATTTTTTTTTCCCTTCTATGAAGAACATATCCTAGGCCTCCTCCCTGACATTTGATACTCTACTGTTCATAATTCAGAGTGGTTTATCTCGACACATTCTATTTAGTTTTGGGTTTTTTTTGCAAAACTGATATAGTAAAATAGTCACTAAAATATGGCTGTCACTTACTATAGGAACCCCTTTTTCTTAGAATGAGGGAAGTAAGAAAAGTTTTTTTGGCTCCATCCTCAACTCCCACAAGATAGTGTGAAGCATAAGAATCAATTAGACACTCAGTTCCTGATCAGCATGAATGATGACAGTTCTATTAAAATCAAAATGGCCATACAGAATTAATATTAAATTATGTTCTTTTCCCTCTTTCCAAATATTATATTATTTCAAAATACATTTTTTTATTTTTTTATGCAAGTAGTTTCTACTATAATATGATTAATGTATAGATAATAAGTGCTGGCACATATATTATGCTGGAAAAATTTGATCAAAAATTAAATAGATATAGAGAG
>PVKE010046016.1:0-12407 GCA_004027555.1 Craseonycteris thonglongyai | reverse complement strand
AAAAGGCTTCCTGTAACAATTACTATTTGGAATTGTACCTTTGACTGATGCCCTAGAATTTTCTGGATCTTGGGTACATGCACCGTGTATGAATGAAATGTTATGATTTTCTTTTTAAAAGTTTATTTTTATTGTTTTTGACAGAGAGAGAGACAGACAGACAGACAGACAGAGACAGAGAGAAGGGGGAGGGCCCAGAGCAGTCTCCATAGTTGACAGCATTAGTTTTCCATACAGTTTCACTCCACAGGTGGGCATAGGGCTGTGCAGGGCAGGAACTGGGCTGGGAGCCTCCCGCATGGGCCCCAGCAAGAACTGAACTGGGGACACACTCCACCTCAGCATGTGGGTGTGCCTGGGCTGGAGCCGGGATTCGATCCTCGCTCCCCAGGGCTACAAAGCGAACGCTTAACTCGTGGGGGGGCATTTGGAAGAGGTGATCTGAGGCTTGACATCTACCTTGATTTAAAACTTTTCTGAGTTCCCTGATCTCTTTTCACTGGGTCTAGACCTTTGCTCTTCAAAGTATGGTCTGCGGATCAGCAGCACCGGCATTACCTGACAGCTTGTTAGCGATGCAGAATTCGAGAGGCCCTCACCCAAGACCCCCTGAATCGTAACCTGCATTTTACCACTATTCCTAGGTGATGTGTATGCACATTAAAATGGAGATTGCACGCCCACAGTCACGGCAGCATTATATGCAATGGGCAAAAGATGGAAGCAACCTCAGTATTCATTACAAAAGAATGATACACACAATGTGATCTATATAGACAATGGAGTGTTATCCAGCCTTAAAGAAGGAAGGAAACCCTGTCCTACACTACAATCTGGATATGCTTTAAGGACATTATGCTAAGTGAAGTAACCCAGTCACAAAAAGGCAAATATACTGTATGATTCCTGTTTTACGAATTATCTAAATTTATCAACTTCATAGAAACGAAGTAGAACGGTGGTTACCAGGGCAATACCAAGGCAGAATGGGTTGTTTAATGGGTACATAGTTTCAGTTTTGCAAGAAGAAAATGAAGATAAATGCACAACAATGTTAATATACTTAATACCACTGTATTGTACCTTTAAAAGTGGTCATGATGGTACATTTTATTATTTGTTCTTGACCAGAATAAAAATAAAAAGAAAAGAGGAACGCTACTAGTTGACTTAGAGTGTAGGCCAGGGTTCCCAAACTTTGTGGGCATAATGACCCACTTGAACACTTGTGAAAACAGCTCGCTCCTACCTCCAGAGGGACTAATTCATAGGTAGGGCTGGGGCCCTAGGATTTCCATTGCTAACAAGATCCCAGGTGATGCTGCTGCTGTTAGGGGACCGGATCGTGAGCCACACTGCATCCATTGACCTTGCTGTGTGCTCCTCGTCCAGAAAATGTCAGGAAGGAATAATCCTCTAAGGCCTGCGGGAGTTCTCAACCCAGGAAGCACATCAGATTCACTGGAGGCACTTACAAAATAAAAACAACAGACTGTGCATGAGTCTTTGTTTCTTTGTTCCTTTCAGTTTTATATTCCACCTATAAGCGAGGTCATATGTTTCTTGATTCTTTCAGTCTAACTTATTTCACTTAATAAGATGGTTTCAGGGTCCTTCCATGTTGTCACAAATGACTGTATTTCACCTTATCGCTGAGTAGTATTCCATTGTGTAAATGTACCACAACTTCTTTATCCAGTCATCTATCAGAGGACACTTTGGTTGATTCCATGACTTGGCCACCATGAACAGTGCTGCAATGAACATTGGGGTACATGTATCTTTGCGGATTAAGGTTTTCAGATTTTTTTTGGGTAGAGACCCAGGAGAGGGATGGCTGGGTCATACAGCAATACCATTCCTAGTTTTTTGAGGAAGTTCCACAGTGCCTTCCATAGTGGTTGTACCAATTTACATTCCCACCAGCAGTGTATGAGGGTTCCTTTCTCTCCACAGCCTCTCCAGCACTTGTTATCCCTTGTCTTGTTGATTATAGCCATTCTAACAGGTGTGGGGTGGTATCTCATTGTGGTATTTAAGTTCATCTCCCTAATTGCTAGTGAAGTTGAGCATTTTTTCATGTATCTGTTGGCCGTTTGTATGTCTTCATGGGTGAAGTGTCTGTTTAGGTCTTCTGCCCATTTTTTAATTCAATTGCTTGTTTTTTTTGCTGAGTTGTATGAGTTCTTTATATATTTTAGATATTAGCCCCTTATCATAGGCATTGTTTGCATATACTTTCTCCCAGTTGGTTGGTTGTTTTTTTGCAAGGGGTGGGGAGGAAGAGTTGTAAGGGGACATCAAATATATGGTGATGAAAAGAGAGCTGACTCTGGGTGGTGAGCACATAATGCAACACATAGACAATGTAATGTAGAATTGTACACCTAGAAACTGTGTAATTGTTGCCAACCAGTGTCACCCCAATAAATTTAATAATAAAACAAAACAAAAGAAAACAAAAAACCAAATAGATGCCTGGGCCCCACACCCAGTGAATTTTGTTTTATTGGTCTGACATGGGACCTGGACCCATATATTTTTTTAAAAACTGTATATTTTGACCTAAGTCAAGTTTACAGAAAAGTTGAAAGAATAGTAGGAAGAACACCACATCTACCCTTAACCCCAGGTTCACCACTTGTTTACATTTCACCCTAGTTCCTTTACACATTTTTAGCAGGATTATCACTTCTGTATTAATATCTCCATTGCATCACACGAGGAAGCTCGCGATGTCTCTTGGTCCTGATATTGGTGATACTCATTCATTTCAATGACTCGGCTAAAGGAGTGTTTGCAGTCTCTATGTAAAGTTACTATTTTCTTCTTTGTAACTATAAATAATTTGTAGGGAGGTACATGGAGACTATGTAAACATCCTTTTCTATCCTTGTGTTTTTGCTCACAGGTTTGTGTCCATTGATGTTTTCTAACTACTTCATATCTCGTTTTCACTAGTTAATGTTCTGCTCTAGGAAAGAGTATTTCTTTCTCCTTTATTTATTCTTATCACTATGGTTGCATGACTTAATTTTCTCAATGGGCTCTAATCCACTACTGTCATTATTTTCATGCTTCAATTGTCCAGATTTGGCCAAGCAGCACCTCCTCAAAAGTGACTCTTGTGTTCTTTTGACATGTTCCTACATTAGTTTGAGTTGCCATCACAAAATACCATAGACTAGGTGGCTTAAACCACAGAAATTAATTTTCTTACAGTTCTGGATGTTGGAAGTCTCTGAGTAGAGTGCCAGCACGGTTGGGTCCTTGTGAGAGATTTCTTCCTGGCTTACAGGTGGCTGTCTTCTCGTTACATGTTCACATGGCTTTTCCTTGGCATTTGCTCACTTGGTAACACCTTAGTTCTCCCCTTTGGGCCACATTTCTCATTCATAAAAGGAGAGAAACCAAGCTACATGAGCTTTATGGCAATGTCTTAGAGGTCCCCAGAACCACCCCCTACCCCTGGACTTTTGGGGCCCCCCAAGCAAAAGCCACAGAACCAAGAATGTTGGTTAACTATTGCGGCGTAGCAAACCACCTTAAAATTCAGTGGCTGACAACAGTAATTACCTGTTATCACTGGCATACGTGTGGGTTGGCGGGAGTCGGCTGATCTTGGCTGGGCAAGCTCCTTGATGCTTCAAGCTGTGGGTATGGCTGGGCTCAGCTCCTCCATGAGCTCTGCATTTAGATCTGCACTGGTGTGTCTGTACCATAGCCTAGGCCGAGAAGGCAGTGGCTGTCTGAGAACACTCCGCTTGTGATAATAATCCTCTTGTGATAAAAATTCCCCTTGTGATCATAATCAGGGTTCAGAGGACAAGCAGAAACATGCAAGGTCTCTGAAGGCCTAGTCTCAGAATTGGCACACTGTCACTTCTGCCTCATGCCATTGGCCACACCAAGTCACATGACCAAACCCAAAGGCTAGAGGAAGGAAAATATACTTTACTTGCTCCTTTAGTAAAAGCACCACAGAATCACATGACAAAGGTATATAATATGGAGTAAAGAATTAGGCAGAGAATTCAATCCACCAGAAAGGTCCCTCCCAACTTTTTTTTCTTTTTGGTTGTCAGAGTATCCCCTAAAATATTCAGAGACTGTAGGTCTTACGTGGAAAGCCCCTTGATTCCTGCTGATTTCATACAGTCACTTGACTTCCGGTGCCAGTACCATGTTGCTAATGGAGGAGTACACAATTTTAGCTGTGTGCTTTTGGAAGCTATGGATACTGGCCTCTCCCACAAGTCAGGGCTGAGCTCAGTGGTCCAGTGGACAGGGAGGTCTGATGAGAAGCAGGACACACACTGGGGACATGCCTCTGGTAGTCAGATCTTCTGACAGGCTGGTCTTTTTAGACCAAACAAGAAAAAAGGTGTAGTTTCCACTGGGACATCCGACTGTTGGAACCACCGCATCCCACCCCCATCTGCCTTTATGACCCACACACCCTGCCTGCAGTGGCAGCAAACTAACTCTCAGTTCCACTTGCTTCTCTTCCTCTCAGTCTCAGCAGGTTGAGAGGCGGCATTCAAAATTACTTATATTCTTCTGAGTCCTTGAGATTTACTTAGAGCAAGAGGTAGAGGGACTCAGAGAAGGGACTCTAGAGTTGTCTGCCTGATTTGAATCCTAGTTCCATTATACTAACTTGCTGTGTGATCTTGGGCAAGTCACCTGACCTCTCTGTGCTCTGGTTTCCTCATCTATAAAAAGGGAATAAAATAGAACTGACCTCAAAGGTCTGTTCTGAGCATTAAATTAGTTAATACATATCAAGTGCTTGAAACAGTGCCTGGCACATTGGAAACATAGTAAGAGTTATTATTATTAAGGGCTGAATCATAGAGATAAAAACAATGCCCGTTTTTAGTTCTCTCTTTGGGGCTGAGACGTTATCAGACAAAGGAGGGTTCTTTCTGTTTGGACATTATGGAGTGGAGAGAACCTGTCATGCTCTGGATCTTCATCCACTTCCTCCTCATTGCCCTGTGGTCTGAATAATGTGTAAGGACGTTGCCTTTCGGCTGAAATGCTAATTTTCTATTCAGCATAAAGGTTAATTTTCCCTGGACTGTAATAAGATTCCAATTCTGGAACTGAAGAGATTAAAAATATATGTGTGTAGCTATTGTGCTGACACTGTTGTGCTGTTTATATAACTTTTTTTTTTGACAGAGAGAGAGAGAGAGACAGAGGCAGAGAGAGAACAGAACTGGGGGCACTCCCCAGTGCAGCACATGGGTCCGCACGGGCCGGGGCTGGGATTCGATCCTGGGTCCCCGGTGCTGCAAAGTGAGCGCTTAACCCATTGAGCCATCCCGGCTTCCCCAATATATCACTTTTTTAATTCTTCCTAAATACTGTTTGGGTAGGATTCTTCAGAGAGAAAGAGGTTAGGCCCTGTCAAACCTCAAAAACCCCTCCCCTGACTGAACTCTTCCACCCCTATTGAAAGCACTAGATCAGCGATACAACTCGCCACACAGTTGACTAGACTATTGGGTGGGCTTATGGGCTTAGTCACTGTCTCCATTTTTACAGGTTTATTGAGAACAATTTACAAATCATAAAATTCACTCATTGTAAATTCAGTGATTCTTTCATAGATTTACAGATTTTTGCAACTATCACCAGCAGACAGTTTAGAATATTTTTCACACCTACAACATTCCCTCAAGCCTTTTCGTTTTCAGCCATTTTTCCATCCCCAGCCTCTGGCAACCACTGATCTGCTTGCTCTCTGTATAGATTTCACTTTTCTGGACATTTCATCCAAATGGAGTCATACAATATGCAGTCTCTTGAGTCTGGCTTCTTTTATTTAGCAGAATGTTTTTGAGGTTAACCCATAAAACCTTGTAGTGTGTATTAGTGGTTTGTACCTTTTTATTGCCCAATAATATTCCATTGTATGAATATAGAGCATTTTGTGTATCCATTCACCAGCTTACGGGCATTTGGGTTGCTTCCCACATTTTGTCTGTTATAAATAATACTCCAATGAACATTCACGTACAAGTATTTATGTGGATGTGTGTTTTAATTTCTCTTGGGTAGATACCTAGGTGTTGAAATTGCCAAATTGTTTTCCAAGATGGCCATACCATTTCACACTCCCATCAACAGTGTATGAGCATGTCAGATTTCCTACATCTTTGCCAATACTTATCTTCTTTATTAAACCTTTCTAGTGAGTATTAAGTAGTATGTCACTGCAGTTTTTAATTTTCATTCCCCTAATGACTGATGATGTTGAACACCTTGTCATGTGCTTCTTAACCATTGGGTAAATATCTACCAAGTCTTTTAGTTGACTTGTTTGTTTTCTTATTACACAGTTTTAAGAGTTCTTGATGCAAGCCCTTTATCATATATGATTTCAAAATATTTTCTCCTAGTCTGTGGCTTGTTTTTTCCTTTTCTTAGTGATGTCTTTTGGAGTACAAATGTTTTTTTATTTTATTGAAGTCTAATTTACCCAGTTTCCCTTTTATGGCTCATAAAAATGGTGCCGGGTCTAAGAACTCTGCCTAACCTAGGTCATTGAAGATTTTCTCCAATCTTTTCTTCCTAAAAACTTTATAGTTTTTATGTTTACATTTAGAGTGAATATTTATGTGTGATTTGAAATAAGGAGTTAAGTTCACATATGGATATTAAAATTTCCTAGCATCATTTGTTAAGTACCCTTTCCCCACTGGATTATCTTGGCATCTTTACCAAAAATCAATAGACATAAATGTAAGAGTTTATTTCTGAACCTTTAGTTATATTCCATTGATCTACATGTCTATCCTATCTTGATTAGTGTAGCTTTAAAATAAGTTTGAAATTGGGTAGTATAAGTCCTCTAACGTTGTTATTCTATTTCAGAATTATGTTGGCTATTTCATATCCTTTGTATTTACATATAAATTTTAGAATCAGTTTGTCAGTTCTTACAAAAAAAATCTGCTACAGGAATGTTGATGGAGATTGTATTGAATTTAATAATCTTCCAATCCATGAACATAGAATGTATCTTATTTTATTTAGGTTTTCTGTAATTCTCTTAAAGAATGTTTATAGTTGTCAGAGTACAAATCTTGTGCTTCTTTTGTTAAATTTATTCTTAAGTATTTTATTCATTTTTATATTATTGTTAATGGACTTGCTTTCTAAATTTTGTTTCTAGTATTTGTTCATTAGTTCAACTAGTATTTTGTGGATACTTTAGGGTTTTCTACACATAGGATTGTCATCTCCAAATAATGACAGTTTTACTTCCTTTCCCACCTGGGTGGCTTTAGTTAGTAAACTAATTAAGTAATTTATTTATTTGCTAAATGACACTGGCTAGAATCTCTAGTATAATACTGAGTAGAAATGGAAAAAGTGGACAGCTGTTTTTTGTTCTGATCTGAGTGGGGAAATGCTCTTTTACCATGGAGTGCGATGTTAGCTGTGGGCTTTAGGTAGAAGCCCTTTACTAGGTTGAGGCTGTTTCCTTCTCTTCAAAATCCCAATGGAATTTTCATTAAATAGAAGAAAATAACTTGCATGGAATCATATTATTCAACTTGAACCATATCTTTCTGCTTCAGAGAAAGAGTGACTTGCAATCAGTCCTCTTCCGTCTCCTCAGGGAGACAGTTGTCCCTACTTCTTGCCTTTTTCCAACTGCCTTTGTTTTTATTTGGAGGCTTCCCCTGCTGTTTATTTTCATTACTCGTTGCAGCAATTGGATGACACCTGTTGAGGGTTGGGGATAGATACGGTAAAATGGAGTATGTGCTAGTTGACATGACCCCAGAGAGTCTGTGGTGAGTTTTCATGCTGATGGTTAGGGAATCTATTTCAGGACTGACAAGTGAGCTTCTCAACTTGGGCCCTTTTAGCAGGGGCTCTGAGCCTGGCATGTCTGAGCCACTGTCGTTATAGACACATAATTGTGTCTGGATATAATTTCTCAAGGGAGAGGGTCCAGAGCTTTCATTGTTTTCTCAATGAGGTGTGTGATGTCTTCAAAAGGGTGAGAATCAGAGGTGACAATATTGATATTAGTGACAAGTACATTTTATTGCATACTTAGACAAGGCCAGTATGAATTGAGTGTATTATATAGATTATCTCACTTAAATTTTGTATCTGTCTGTTGAAGCTTATTTGTGCTGCAGTAATAAACAACACCAAAATCTCAGTGGCTTATAAAACAAAGTTTTATTTCTTGCTCACAGTTTATGTCAAATCAGTGGTGGCTTTGCTTTATTTCGTAGAGCCAGGACTTGAGGTGAAGGGGTAGCCCCTATCTGGGTCATTGCTACTCACATAGCACAGAGAATAAAGGTGTAGACCCATGGGTGATGTGATGTGGACTTGTACTTCTGGAAACTACCTAATTGTTACCAACTAATGTCACCCCATTCAATTGAACAATAAAAAAAAAAAAAAAGGTGTAGACCATGAGATGCATCTCAAAAGGTTCTTCTTCAGAGTGGCACATGGCACTTCCACACACATTCCACCGGCTCTGAGCCTGCCCTCAGTGAGGACTCTACCTGCCCAGTGGGGGAGGGGTCCTGCAGAGAGAGGCAGTGAATAGTTGAACAGTAATGTAATGTACTAAAATCCTCATAAAAAGCAATCAAGTTGATGGTGGTAAGTATTATTGTTCCATTTTTACAGAGGAGGAAACTGAGGCTCAGAGACCTGAAGTTCCCCACAGTGCTGCATAATTATTAAGTGGTGGGTCCAGGATTGGAGTGGACATTTTAATCACTGCATTGTCCTGACTTCCACTGGTATAGCAGCAGGCTTCTTCTCTCCTCCCTCCCTTCACCCTCCCTGCAGTTCAGGCCATTCCAGCACACCAGTGTCTCCAAGCTTCATCAATCTCGGATAATGCTCAAGAGAAAACCACCTCCCTAGCTGGATTCCACGTTTTCAGAGTCCCCAGCCTTGAGGCTCATTCTGGAGTGTCCAGCTAAGCATTTGTTCGGTAGGACTCCTCTTTGCTGAGAGCTTACCATTCGCTCCATGGTGGGAATGTGCTGGGTATTTTTAGAGCTGGGCAGCCTTGTAATGCTGCCTGCTTTTCCCTGCGGTCTGTGGATTAGCCCAGGAGTGGCATATGCCCACGCTCTGCCTGCCTGGTCCTGGTCCACAGCCCTCTCTGCTGTTGAGAAAACAGATTGTCCCAGGTAGAGATGAGGCCAGGTTCTTTTCCCTCTTCGGAGCTGCTCCTCCGCTGTGGATGCTGCAGCTGCTCCTGGGGACCCACCATGCTTTTGCAGCTGCTTCTGAGCCAGCGGAAGTGGAGGGATTTGCTCACTTGCAGTTGTGTGTAGCCAGGAAGCAGCTGGCTCTTGCCACGGATGCTGTATGTGTTTGCAGCGTTGTCTCCCCTCCTGGGCAGGCGGGGTGTACTCTTCCTCCTCAGGCGGAATCAGAGGACTCAGAAGGCTCCAGAGTGATGTCTTTTGGAACGATTGTTCCTCCAAACTCCTTATCATGCATTCCGATCACTCTCATGGCCCAGAAACTGGTGGCAGTGTCACCATGAGGCAGGGTGGCTTTGGTTTCCTCATTGCCAGAAGCTTCAGAGAGGAACAGCAATGCTGC
Source organism: Craseonycteris thonglongyai (assembly GCA_004027555.1). Classification (NCBI taxonomy): domain Eukaryota; kingdom Metazoa; phylum Chordata; class Mammalia; order Chiroptera; family Craseonycteridae; genus Craseonycteris; species Craseonycteris thonglongyai. The sequence goes on along the minus strand of PVKE010046016.1, from coordinate 2,795 downwards.
CAATCATGGGGAGGTGCTGTGGTGAATCACCATGGGAAGGAAATCTGGGATTTGCATGCAGAGGTACTTAGAATATCCGGTAGCACTAACTCTGGTGATCTAATTCAGTAAACAATTCCTGGGTGCCTACTGTGCAAGGTGTAGGATTTCGTTTCACATGGAGGTTACAGCATTCCAGAAGATACCTGGGGAGCAGATAAGCACAGCCCCCAGTGTAATCTCCAGCGTTACATTTATATGATGTGATAAACATTAAGTTTTCACTCACTCACTCACTCATTCCAGTGTTGTGGTTAAGAGCATAAATTTGGGAGTGAGATTGCCTGAGTTTGAAGCCTTATCTCTAACTCGCTGGCTATGTGACAGGCCACGTGACTGACATGCTCCGAGCCTCTAGCTTCCTCCTTCCTAATAGGAGATTGATAGCAGTCGCTTGCACACAGAGCTGTTGCATGGATTAAATGAGTTAACGTACATAAAGCACTCAGAACAGTTCCTGGTACAGAGGCAGCACTATCAAAGCATCGGCTCCTCCTCCCCTATCATTCATTCAACAGATATTTATTATTATCTCTGATATGCCAAGTACTGACTTAGGTCCTAGTTAGAGTGCAATGAGCCAAATCCAAATCCTTGGTCCTGAGGCACTTACATTGCGGAGAATGGAGGGAGAGAATAAACAAGTGAATATATAATGCATCAGCTGGTGCTTAAGGCTTGGAAGAAAAGTGCCTAAGAGATCCAAGGCAGACTCTAGAAAAGTCAGATGTGGGAGAGATTAATTCCTAATGAGCAGAGATTATGTAAACCTCCCCAGAGGAGGTGACATCTGCTGAGATGAAGATGTAGTAGTATGACACACCATCCAATCCTGAAATGAGATTCTGCCGGACGTTGAAATATTCTTCTCAGGAGGCACATCACTCCCTTTTTCTTGGCTCCTATAAATAGGGATCCAAATGAGGTCACAAACTGGGCTTACTTCCGGTCTTCATGACCTTGGTGTTAGGTGGAGGGAGGTTCCAGGTAAGGGTTTTCTCCCAGAGCCAGATTCCAGGAGTGAACGCATTTACTCACTAGACCAGGGTTGTCCAACCTTGTGGCTTCCCTGGGCCACATGGGAAGAAGAATTGTCTTGGGCCACATATAAAGTACACTCACACTAACAATAGCTGATGAGCTAAAAAATAAAATTGCAACAACCTCTCATAATGACGTCATAATGTTTTAAGAAAGTTTATGAGTTCGTGTTGGGCCCCATTTAATGCTGGGCCACATGGGTTGGATCAGCTTGTGCTAGACTGACATGAAAAGGGACTCGCTCTGTAGGAGACACTGCTAAGCCCCACGCTTTAGGTGCAGGGAGCAAGGGCAGGATGTGCCTCTTCTACTCTGGTTGGCTTTTGGTACTTAGTAGGTGCTCAGTAAGCAATAGTAACATTTAGTGAGTGTTTCTTCCATGATGAGGACATGTGGCCAAGTTCTAAGCACTCGATGTGTGTGAACTCATTTACTGTGGATAACAGAAGTGCTGTTTTTCTCCCCATTGAACAGATGAGGAAACCAAGCACAGGCTGGGATCGTGAATGTGCCATTGGAAGAGTCAGATGAGGCTTCCGGGAGGTGGTGACTTTCACGGGAGACAGGACGTACCTCTCAGAAAGGAAAGGGGGAGCAGAGAAGGGCATTGTAAACAGAGATAGCTTCACGAGGGAGTTTGGTGTGTCTGGAGGACAGAATTCAGACTGGGAAGCTGTGGAAGGTGAGGGTGGAGAGGTGGGTGGGTGGGGAGGGGAACACAAGGGGCGGTGTAGGCCTTACTCAGCAATTCAAATTTTCTATCATGTCAGCATTGGGTAGCCATGCAAGTAATTTCTGAAACAAGTGTCCCCTAATCAAACTGGCTTTACACCACGGTTCCCACTTCAACCCAGCAACCAACAGTTTAGGATTTAGGTAAATACTATCTCACAATGTTTAATCCCATCTTCCAGCATCCACCTATGTGTTCTCATGTGCATAAGCACCCTCGGGGTGCTTGGATTGTTGTGTCTTGCACACCTGTCAGAGATTTGCACACCCAGAATCAGCCCCTTTTTGCATCGTCTCTCCTCTAGCTCCTGCAAATGCCAAATGGTGGGAGGTTCTTCTTGGCTAAAGTGGTTGTTTTTTTAGTTTTCAGACTCAAATGTTTCCTTTGAAAACATTTTTTTCTCAACGAGCAGCTTATTCCTCCTGTGATAACATAGTCCTCTTTTTCTTAACTCTTAGAGGAAGCTTACCTAATCATGCTGGGATCAAGTCAGCCCAAGGTGCCAGTGTGGCCTTTGATTTTCAAAAAGACAATGACAGGTAAAGGAAACGGGCCAGTTAGGTGTTGAAGTCTTTTCTGTTTTATTATTATTCAAGAAGACCCATGTGGGGGAATGTCTAGTGCTAGTTCCTCATTTTGGTACCAGTGACATCATCCCCGCCTTGACCTCTTTAGGAATTGTTGGTTCTGGGCTGGTGTATTACCTGTCTACTGCTGCGTAACGAATTACCCCAAACTTAGTTAAGGCTGACACGTATTTATTATTTTAGATGTTGTGGGTCAGGAGTCTGGGCATGGCTTAGCTGGGTTCTCTGCTCAGAGTCACACAAGGCTACAGTCCAGGTGCCAGCTGGTACTGGAGTCTCATCTGGGGCTCGGGTCCTCTTCCAAGCTCATGTAGTGATTGGCTGAATTCATTTCCTTGTAGCTGTAGGACTCATAGAGGCTTCCTGTTCAAACCAGCAATGGAGAGAGAGAGAGA
>PVKE010046015.1:0-12401 GCA_004027555.1 Craseonycteris thonglongyai | reverse complement strand
AGTGTAACACATAAGTCAAAATGTATTGTCTGGGTGGGCGGAGATCACAGTGTCAGGCTGTCAGAATTCTAGGAATTTATGACCTTGGCAGATTCCCAGAATGCATTAAACTATTGCTAGAAAGTTTTGTCTTCTACAATCGCTTCAAAGTCCATGGTACACGGAATTCCACCCCAGACATTGCGAGCGATCGACGATCAACCAAAATTGGCCTCGCGATCAACCGGTGGACCGCGATCGACTTGTTGGCCACCCCTGCTGTACATCAACCAACTATGCAAATGACACTATCAGTCTCATGTTCTCTATAAGCTTCTGAACTTTCTCTATTATATCTGCTTATAGACACATAGAACTCCCTAACTAGCTATAGCTCTTCCACTCCCCACTTCTGCTTTGGTCCAGTGCCTGATTCTATACCAGACATAATTACTTCAAATGTAGTTAAATGGTGAAAAGAAAATCTTGTAACTGTTCATTGATAGATATTCTGTTCTTGGACACTTAAGCAAAAACAATAAAGTTTAAGAAAACATTTATTCAAAACCAAACAAAACTAAACAATACATCGCATGGGTTCAAGTCTCTGCTCAGCCCTAATACCTGTGGGACTTTGTGAACTTCGTATAATGCGCTATACTTCTATTTTCCCAGTTCTAGAATGGGGACAACAATAGTACCTCCCAGGATCAGTGTGAAAATTGCAAGAGGTAATGTATGGAAATTGCTTAGCCCCGTTCATGGCACATAGTAGGCATTCACTTAACAATAGCTATCATTACTATTATATGTACTGATCTGAAATGATTTCTAAGATATATCAAGTTAAATGAAAATGTCACTACCAAAAATATACATAAAATGCTATCATTAGTGGGGAGAAATACATATAAATCTATATATATGAGGGCTATCAGAAAAAAATCCAGTCATAAATGCGATTTTTCATATTACATAGCTGGATACTGTCCACACAGCCCTCATATGCCTCTATCTATTCATAGATATTTATCACAAAATAAATGGCAAAAAACTGGTTAACGGTGGTTGTTTCTATGGAAGGGAACTGAAAAACTAGGAGGCAGAGATGAAAGGAGACTTGTTTTTCATTATATACCTTATCTTAAAATTTTGTTTTACCATCTATATCCTTTATCTATTTCTAAGTCATTAAAATTAACTGGTCTCTTTTTAAAAAGACAACAGTAAACTAGGCTGCTAGTAGTATAAATGACTAGGAGGGAAGGGTTATAAGATATTGTAGGCTGGACCTGCAAGATCCAGCAAATGATAATAGATGTGAGAAGAAAAAAACAAAAACAAAAATGGCATTGAAATACTGGGCCTTGTTCACAGAGAAAATATTGCTGCCTCTATTAGAAATAGGAACAATAAGAGAAACTAAGGAGTGGGAGGATTGAGAGAAGAGACATTTGAATATATTGAATTTCAGGTAGAAGGACAGTGGAGCAAAATTTCCAGCTGCAAATCTGGAAAGACTGGTAGTTGGGAATAAAGATATTTGCATAATTATGGCACAGAAGTGATGGCTGAAACTAAGAGACTTCCAAGAGACAGAGAATAGAGAACTGATATTTGTATTGGCCCTCAGGAAATGACTGCATTTATCAAGCACTTTTAGCAAATGAGATGCTTTGGTGGTATATCTTGAACAACATTATATTGTATTCTTGTCACTATTTTCACTGGACATCTTTAAATTAAAAACAATAATTGCTCCCTTTGCTCACTATTTACTCTTCTTGTCAATAGATGTATGGAATGTGAAAAGAAATTCTGGGTTGAGTCCTTGCCCCACCTTATATTAGATGCACGATCTTAGGCCATAACTTCTCTAAGCCTCAATCAATGTGGATAATTATACCTCTCCACAAGGCTGTGGTGGGAATTACATGAACAAATGCACCTGAGAGGGCCAAGAACAGTGCATTGCACATGGAAAACCTCAAATAAATATTATATGAAGATGAATTTCACAGTCTAAATTGACTATATACAAGGTCTGACAACTAAGTTTGGGAACTCATCCTAGAAAAAGTGCTCCACACCTCAATGTTGAGTATCACAATGGTCTCACCTTCGAAGCACTCTCCTTGGGAAGCTATACACTGACACCAGTACCTAGTCCACCCTTCAAAGCAACCCTGTACTTCTTTTTCTGGAATGTTCAAGTGTCGTGTGAGCTGGTGCATTGTCGTGATGCAAGAGCCATGAATTGTTGGCGAAAAGTTCAGGTCATATTTGTCTCACTTTTTCACACAGCCATTTTATCACTTCCAAATAGTCAACTTGGTTGACTGTTTGTCCATTTGGCACAAATTCATAATAAACAATACCTCTGATATCAAAAAAGATTAGCAACATCATTTTGACTCTTGATTTGAACTGATGGAACTGTTTTGGTCATAGAGAATTGGCTGACTTCCATTGAGCACTTGGATGCTTTGTTTCAGGGTTGTATTGGTACACCATGTTTCAGTACCAGTGACAACACAGCCCAAAACATCATCTGACCTCTCCAAAAGATCTTGGCAAACTTTGACTCTCCTTTGCTTTTGTTCATCAGTGAGCTCCTTTGGGACCATTTTTGTACACACCTTTCTCATGCCAAGATTTTCAGTTAAAATTTTTCTGTTTCTCTACCAATCTTTACTTGTTCTACTACGCTTCCCACAGTCAGCAAATGATTTTGATGCACAATTAGACAAATTTTTGCAATGTTTTCATCTCATTCTGCTCATTACTAGCTGCTCTGACCTCCTTCATTGGTGATGCATTCTCTCCCCTCAGAAAAACGTTTAGTCTATTTGTACACTGCCATTTTCTTCAGGGTATTATCCCCATAAACTTGGACTAACATGTCCCTGATTTCACTTCCATACTTGCCAATTTTAGTAAGAAATTTAATGTTTGTTCATTGCTCTAATTCAAGCTCCAACATTCTTGAGACGGCACACAAAAAACACGCAACAATAGCAATGAACACCATTCAGGAAGCCAGCACCACACATCAATATGAACACAGTTGTGAAACACTGATATACTGAGGTTATGAAACTTTACTGAGCTGTATATACAGCGCTGCCAACATAAACACACAGTGGCAAGTTTGTGAACTTACTTGTCAGACCTCGTACAGTTACACGTGATAAGGATCAGCCAGCACTCACCTAAAGACCCAACCCCTCGATGATCCTTTAATTCCCAGTGTTAGGTCATGAAAAGCAAATCCTCCTATGCCCTAAGCACACCTCATTTGGCATCAAATGAAGAAGCATACGTTCAGGTTCAGAATCAGAATTTTTCTTAAGATACCGTATCTTTTTTTAAAAATGAGGGCTTAAAACCTCATGGTTCTGTCTTCCCAGGAACTGAATGACATTATTAATTGATGATTAGCTTAAATTAATTATCAATTTAAATTAATCATCAATTAACGTTCAAATTTAAATTTCAAATACAAAGATTTTTTGCTAATTCATCACCTTAATGTTACATACAATCTAATCACGTAACTCCAAGCTCAAAACTCCAATAGCTTCCCATCACCTGTAGAATAAAATCCAAAGTGTTACCCATGGCTAACAAACCCTGCATGATCTTCCCTCCATGCCTCCTTTAAACTCATCCTCCTCCCCCTTGGCTCACAGGGTTTTAGACACACTGGCCTGCTTAACATTCCTGGAACTTGTCAAAACATGTTCCCATCTCAAGGCCTCTGCTTTTGGTCTATTTTTCCCTGTTTGCTGGGAAGGTACTTCTCTTTAAAACTGACTTCAAAAAAATCTCTGCTTAAAAGTCACTTTATCGGGGATGCTGGGATGGCTCAGCAGGTTGAGAGCTCCTCTTGCAGCCCCAGGATCCAAGGATCAAATCCCAGCCCTGGCCTGTGCAGACCCTTATGCTGAACTTGGGTGTGCCCCCCAGTTCGGTTCTCACGGGGGTGAGCCTCTTATGCGGGAGGCCCCCAGCCCACTTCCTGTCCTGCACAGCCCCCGCCCACCCGTGGAATGAAACTGTGTAGAAAATGAATGATGTGCAACTATGGAGACTGCTCTGGGACCTCCCTCTTCTCTCTGTCTCTGTCTGTCAAAAACAATAAAATTAAATCCTTAGGAAAAAAAGGCACTTTATCAAAAAGGCTACTTTTAACTATCTTTTCTGAAATAGTAATCCTTCCCAATCATCCTTGACACTTTTCCTTTAACCTGCTTTATTTTTCTTCAGTGTACAGCCTGTCATATTAGCTATTGATTTGTTTACTGTCTGTCTCTTCCACTAGAGTCTCTATTGGGCAGACTTTGTTAGCTTCACCACTCATTTTCAAGCACTTAGAAAAGCACCTACAACATTAGAGATACTGAATAAATACTTATGAGATAATTAGGTGAATGAATAAATACATGAATGACTTTAGCTAGATATGCTTCAAGTTCTTGTGTAAACAGTATTTGGTCCAGTGTCTGTTTAAACTATAGAGTATTTCCTGAGGTTAACACCAAAAATGGATGTTGTATTAAAGCAGGTGTAATTACAACATCACATTATTCAATAACAAGACTGATGTTGATGGTTATTGTCAATTGCCCTGGAGGTCACCACCACCCGGAAGGCCTCCCACTACCATTTAAGTCCTACTCCATCTTATTGAAACTTAAAGCTTTTCTAAGAATTTAGGAACAGATTTAAGAGACACTATAAATTATTTCCATGAGGAAAAGTCAGCTATTTCTTATTATGAGCATTCTCATGCTCATTAACTAGTAATTAAATGTTGTTTCCTAATATGTGACCCCGGAACATAGAACAGCAATCTGATTTGCTGAAGCCACTAGGGATTTCCCACTTCGATAATTCCATCAGTGAAATGAGGCGAGGAGAGACCCTGCAAAACGAACACAGGCGTTCTCAGTGCACATGTAAGAGAAACCTCAGGGTGCCAATGTCAGTTGTAGTCTAGGTCACATGAAGCTTAACTAAAAATACTTAAAGTACATAAGTTTGAGAATTATTTAATTAAAAAATAAACTGACTGTAGTCAGTGTCAATTACACTTTCTTGCTGACATGCATTCCTGCAAAAAAAAAAATACACACCAGTGAGAAATTTTGCATAACCCAGGCTGGCCATCCTGTCACTTAAGGAAACTTTGAATGATATTCTTAACAGTCAACCACAGGGATTCAAAACACTTTGTTTTTCACAACAACACGGTAAGTATAGCATAGTACAGAACCCAGGCTAAGGAATCAGGCCAGCAAGAGTTACAATTCCATTTGCACCACTTAGTTGCTGTGTGATTTTGGGTAAATTCTCTGGGCTCCATATCATCGAGTTCTTATGAGGATTAGGACAATGCATGCAAACCACTTACCAAGGACAAAGACAATCAAAGGATGGGGAGATGCAGCAGGGCGAACCACAGAAAACAGTGGAAAGTGGAAGACAGTTTGCAAACCTCTGCACACAAGCAGCCAGCCAAACAGGAAAACGTCCTCCCTAATGAGTCTATAAACTAGAGCATCTATTGGGACACACACACACACACACACACACACACATCCCATGCCTTGAGAGGAGCATCTTTCTTCACATCCCAATTAGCCTTAAAAGATATTCAGCCTTTATACCTGCATTGACAAGTCTACACTTACACTTACAGGCCTGTGTCCTCAACCTGTGTGCTGCAAAATGCCAAATCTGACTCCCTAAGGCCTAACAGCAAAAATAAAGACCTGAGACATTACTGAATATAGTTAACGTTTGCTTAGCAAACGACTATCGTCCCCAGCCGTGTCCATGTAGTTGAAAGAAATCCCCGCATCAGGCTTGTCAGCGACAGCATGTCCTTTCTATCCACACTTCCGTGCAGAAGTATGGCAATAAGTAAACCGTCCGTAGCAAGACAGTTTGCCCTAAACTTCCGCTTTCCAGTTACTGCGGTCCCAGCGAGGCTCGATCAGCCTCCATCCAGCCCGAACCCCAGCGGGGCTCTTTGCCAACAGCAGATAAACTGCTTCGGCAGCCCCCGCCCCCGTCCTTCACCCCCTTACCCCCAACCCGAACCACACGCTGCAGAGAGGTCAGTGCCAAACCGAGAACAGCCCGGGATCGGGGGCTGCCAGGCCGCTCCTGGGCCCCTCACTACGAAGGGGCTACGGGCGCAGGCTGGCAGGGACTGTCGCCCACGGTACCTGGATGAGGTTCTGCTGGAACAAGGCAATGTGCACACAGCCGGGGACCTCCCCGGGCAGCTCCAGCGAGCCGTTCCCGCTGCGGATTCTCCAGCTTCCCCGCAGGCTGAGGCTGCGCGCGGCGGCTGCGGCGCCCACGCTGCACAGGGCGAGCAGCGGCAGCAGGTGGAGGCGCATGCCGGGGCGCGAGCGGCTCGGTCCCGCGCTCCCGGGGGCTGCGGAAGCCACCGTTTGCCCCGGCGCCGGCTCCGCCTGCCCTGGCCCTGCCCCTGGCTCCGGACCCCGCCCCCAGGTCAGCTGAGCTGCGGGGACGCTGGACGAGGCTCCTCCAGCGGCCGCCGGGGTGCTCGGCTCTGTCTCAATCCTCGGCGCCCCCCTCGGCACTCATTCCCGCTGCCCCTCCGGTGTCTGAACGGGAGCTGGAACCGCGCACGGTGATCGAGACACACAGATCCCCGGGCTCAAAGTGGCGCAAAACCTGGGGGAGCTCAGGGACACTGCGTCGGAGAAGCGAAGCCCCGGGACACCCCACCACTTTCGTCCCCCCCAAATTGCCCCAGACCCCCATCCACGCTGTAGGGTCCCCCTGGGCCGCCCACCCGCTGCTAGCTCCGCAGCCGTCGCAGAGCGTACCCCGTCCTCCAAAGAGTAAACAAGCACTGAAAATACCTAACTCGTAGGATTGTTTGGAGGAAGCCCGTGTACAGCGAGCAGCAACGGGCCTGACCCAGAGAAGCCCCAGCACGTTAGCTGATGTTAGTGGACTACTGGTTTGTGTCCTGAAATGTCCTTCTGTTGATATTATAAAGCCCCACCGAAGAGGCTGCTGAGGTCCGGAAACCAGCACGAAACGTGCAAATTTAAAATCCTCTGCTGCTCACTAGCTGTGGGACTTGGGCAAGCCGCAACATCTGTAATACCTCCATTTCCTGAACTCGAAAATGTCAACTCCTTATTCAGGTCGTTATAAGCATCAAATGGGTTAACATAAGGCTGTTCCTCACAATGCCGGGGTTCCCAAGAAATACCGTAACTTTATGCCACATCTCCTAATCGCCCATTTTGGCAATAGGATGTAACAGTGGTCCTAAAACTAAGAAGTTGACAGGGAATTTCACATTGCATAAAATAGACTGCTTATTCCTATGTTGATGTTATCTGCCTTACTCCATTATTTAGGAGGAAGTATTTCAAAAGATGTTGACCCCTCACCAAATCCAAGCTTTAGTTGGCCTTATAATGGCCCTGGAATCGGGTGAATCTATAGACACAAGACAATATTTTACTTCTTTCAGAGTCAGTATTTTTCACAAGCCTAGCATCTTGGGTTTAGGGACATTGTGGATTAGGCAGCCCAAACCTCTGGCTTTACAACTGAGGGAAGAGGATCCAAACAGGTCAGGACAGATGGCTTGCCTATCACACAGAGTGGCACATAGGATAAGGTGACCAGACGTCCCGCTTTGGCGGGACAGTCTTGATTTTTAACAATTTGTCCCGCGTCCCGCGGCGTTTTAAAAAAGTCCCGATTTTTGGAAAGAATGCATGACAAGCTAGGGAACGGTGGGAAATAGACCAAATTTTTAATCAAGAGCCCCCCCCCCCCCCCCGTCAATGGTGTCCCGCTTTACCAATGTTAAAATCTTGTCACCTTAACATAGGACCAAAACTCTCCTCTCCCTGCCCCTAGTCTCCTTGCAGGTGAGCCTGTTCATCTTAAAGGGAAAAGGCTCTGGCTGATTCAAAGGCTTCCTCACTGCAGCAGCATTCTTACTTAAGACAGGAACAAAGCTCTCAGGTCAAATGATGTGTCGTATTTCATGGCATAGGGTGGTCAGCCCTGATATGTTCAAAACTGATAACATGATTTGTGGCCACAAGAGTGATGATTCTTTTTCATAAATTCTAGAGATTCCATTAAGACAAGTCAAAGGAAAATTCATGCCAGTGAATATGTTTGGATATATTTTGTTGTTCTATTAAAAAATATTTTAGGAAATCTTTTTTTTTTTTTTTTTAAGAATAAAAACATATTTCTCCTTTTATTTCAGGACAGAAGCATAGCATCATTTGGATTACTTCACTTTGAAAACACAAAGCTTCAAGCAATGCAAGGCCCTAATAAGCATTCTGCCCAGCATTGGGCTTGGCACAGGTGACATGATGTTTTCGTTTTGTTATAGAAGTAATATTTTGCTCATAATTTCCAAAAAGAACAAATCTTATTTTGAGATAGTCATAAAACTTCTCAAGTTATGTAATGTAAAGGCACAATATCAAATACAACTTTAAAAATAGTCACTGGTTTCTATAACCTTACACTATATAAGCGGATTCCATTTTGATCATCTCATTTGATGCTTCCCAGCATTCAGATTATTTAGATCAAGTGATAGTTCCCTGGTTTAAAGAAACAAGTAAAACCTACAGAGGTTAAATCATGTACAGATTCAATATTCTGCTAAAGGGGGCATTTGGGCCCATGTGACCATGCTTCCTTTGTTTCTAAATATATGAATGCCATGGTATACTAAAGCCAAAGATGTTCCAATCACATGAAATAATTACATAAATTATAATAAGGTGAAGAAAAATGACTCAGAATGTCTGCTTAATCCCCAAAGCCAGGGATAATGGGCCATTAGTATCCCCTTTGAAGCTTGTACAAAGAACTCTTAAATTCAACAAAGAGAACACTACCCAACTGAAAAATAAAGAAGATATACAGGTGGCAAATAATCATATAAAAAGATGCTCCACATCATATATCATCAAGGAAATATAAATTAAAACAACATTGAGATACATACCACTATACACCTATTAGAATATTCAACATTTTTTTATTTTAAATATATTTTTTATTTATTTATTTATTTTTCAACATTTTTTAAAGATTTATTTTATTGTTTTTGACAGAGACAGAGAGAGACAGAGAGAAGGTGGGGCGGGTCTCCCAGAGCATTCTCCATGGTTGTATGTCATCATTTTTCAATGACATGCTTTTGTTGCACACAAGTAGGCAGGGGCTGCACAGGGTGGGAACTGGGCTGGGGTTCCTGCCTGAGATGCATGCCCCCTCAAACCAGGGGCCAAACAGGGGGTGGGGGTAGGAGGCAAAAACCAAACTGGGGGCCTCCCTCTTTGGAAGCACACCCCAGTTCAGCATGTGGGTCCGCATGGGCCGGGACCGGGACTCGATCCTCAGTCCCCAGGGCTACAAAGCAGGAACTTAACCCTCTGAGCCATCCCAGCTTCCCCTAGAATAGATAAAATTTAAAACATTGACAGCACCAAATGCTGGCAAAGATTTGGAGCAACAGGAACTCTCATTCACTGCTGCTGGAAATGAAAACGGTATAGTCATTTTGGAAGACACTTTGGTAGTTTCTTAGAAAATCTAGCATATGCTTACCATATGATCCAGCAATTACTCTGTTTGGTATTTATCCAAAGGAGTTAAAAGCTTATGTCTACACAAAAACATGCACATGGGTGTATATAGCAGTTTTATTCATAATTCTCAAAACCTGGAAGCAACCAAGATGTCCTTCTATAAGGAAATGGATAAATATACTGTGGTACATCTAGAAAATGGAATATTATTCAGTGCTAAAAAGACATGAGCTATCGTGCCGTGACAATATAGGGAGGAAACTTAAATGCATATAACAAAGAGAAAGAGTGAATCTGAAGAAAGTAAATACAGTATAATTTCAACTATATGAAATTCTGGAAAAGGCAAAACTATGGAGAGAATAGAAAGATTAATAGTTGCCAGGGTTTAGGGAGGGATAAATAGAGAACAGAGGATGTTTAGGGTGATGAAACTACTATCCATATGACCAGAAAGGTGGATACATATCATTATACATTTGTCAAAACCCATAGAATGTACACCACCATGAGTGAACTATAAACTATAGACTTTGGGTGATAATGATGTGTCAATGAGGTTCATCAATGATGAATGATGTTAATAATAGGTGAAGCTCTGCATGTGTGGGGCCCGGAGATATATGGGAACACACTGTATTTTCCATTCAGTTTTGCTGCTAACCTAAAATTCCTCAAAAAAGACTTTATATATATATTTCTAAAAAAATTCATGGGTCCAAGAAATAAAAGACTTCCTGTTAACATTATGCCAGATTAGGAGCTTGGAAATTGTCACCTCACCCTAAAAACAAGTAAAAAGTTGAACAAACAAAATCAATAGCTCCTCTTAGATTCATCAGAGAATTGACGTGACAAAAAAAACCTCTGTCCCCAAAACTGAAGAGATAGACAAGTGGAGACAAAGAATCACCACTTACCAAGCAGAAACCCAATAGCAGAAAGCTCCTCGGGTACTAGGAAAAACAAAAAAACCTAAACTGTAATGAACAAATTGTTGGAGGCTCATGTGAACTAGCCTGAGAACTAAAAACTTCACAGGAGCCCAGTTGCAGGGGATCGATCTCCCACATTTCATGAGTTTTGTCTACGAGCTCTACCGAGTTGTCACATTGAAGGTTGGAGAACAATTTCTCTCAGAGTGCCTGCAGGGAAAGAAGGAAGGAACTCTTTTGAAATATACCACGTATTCTGTTCTTTACAAGGCCTGCCCTCAAGAGAAAGTATTTTATCAGAGCCATACCTGCTGGAGTTTATCAGAGCCTAACCAACCTGGGAGAAGAGAAATATGCAACTCTAGGCCTTTCTAGCCATCCTGCTCCACCAAAAGGGGTGGAGAAAATGAGACGCACTTGTGAAGTTCACAGTCTTGGGCACAAGCTCGCTAAATGACTAAAACCTAATCATAGGCCTGTAGGAAGCATCCTATCTCCCCACCCCCTCCCACCACATCACGAAAGGCCTACTTGCCACTGTTCCTCTCAGTACATCATGTATGGCTTTCAACAATGATTACAGGGCAAAACCAAAAGCAAAATAATGATCAAACCATTTAAAGAAACAGAGTAAGTACCAAAACCAGACTTAAATATGGCTGGGAGGTTGGATTTATCTGGCCAGAAACTTAAAATAATTATGATATGTTAAGGGCTTTAATGAATAAAGTAGACAGCATGCTAGAACAAATGGGCAACATGAGCACAAAGATAGAAATTTAAAAAATTGAAAATAAATACTAAACCTCAAAAGCTCTAACAGAAATGGAGAATGCCTTTTATGGGCTTATTAATAGACCAGACACAGGAGAGGAGAAACTCTCCAAGCTTGAGGATATGTCAACAAAAAATTCCAAAACTGAAGAGCTAATAAAAGGACTGGGGGGGGGGGAGAATCCAATATAAAAATCCAATCAGAATATCCAAGGACTGTAAGACAATTAAAAAAGGTCTAACAAATACTTAATGGGAATACCATCTATAAGGAGAAGAGATAAAGAAACAGAAGCAATCTATGAATCAATAGAGACTGAGAGTTTCCCCCAAAATTAATGTCAGAACACAAATCACAGATCCAGGAAGCTCAGAGAACACCAAGCACAATTTAAAAAAAATAATAAGAAGAAGCCCTGGACCTGGGCATATCATAATCAAACTTCAGAAAACCAAAAAAGAAAAAAATCTTGAAAGAAGCAAGAGGAAAAAACACCTTGTCAATAAGGAGTAAAAATAAGAATTACATCAAATTTCTCCTCAGAAACCATGTAAGCAAAAGGACGTTGGAGTGAAATATTTGAAGCATTGAGAAAAACAAATCACCAAACTAGAATTCTGTACCCTGTGAAATTATCCTTCAAAAGTAAAAGAGAAATAAAGACTTTCTCAGACAAAGAGAAAGCGAGGGAATATGTTGCCAATATACCTGCCTCTTAAGAATGTAAAAAGAAGGAGGAAACCGGATGGCTCAGTGGGTTAGGCGCTCACTTCGCAGCCCCAGGCACAGAGGATCAAATCCTGGCCCCAGCCCGTGTGGACCCATACGCTGAACTGGGGAGTGCCCCCAGTTTTCTCACCAGGGCAAGACCCTGGCCCAGCTCCTGCCCTGTGCAGCCCCAAGCCCACCTGTGGAATGAAACTATGTGGAAAAACCAATGGTGTGCAACTATGGAGACAGTTCTGGGCCCTCCCCCTTCTCTCTGTCTCTATCTCTGTCAAAAACAATAAAAAAATCTTAAAAAAAAAGAATGTAAAAAGAAGTTCATCAGAGAGAAAGAAAATGATATAAGTCAAAAAC
>PVKE010046014.1:0-12407 GCA_004027555.1 Craseonycteris thonglongyai | reverse complement strand
TCATTAGTCTCATTAGATTTAGGAGTGAGACTCCTCCATGGCAAATATGTTACATTTCTGTATCAGGTAGCACAATGCAGAGAGATGGTACTAAATGTAGAATTCTCCAATTGGGACCATGGATTTATTTTGGATGTTACTTACGCATAGAGGTGTGTAGGTCAAGGAAATTGAAGTACGTATAGTAGAGAAAATGTATTGAGGGAGAGTGAGACCAAAGGCAGACTGCTTCCCTCTCACTTTTCTTCCTCATTAGCATTACTTTGGCTTGCAGTGGCCCAGCACCTGCAAATGAAGTTTGCTGGCAGCCAAAAGTGATGGTAAACTCATGTAAATGGCAGGAATTCTCACAGTGCCCTCCTCCCTGCAGTTTCATAGGAAATAGCTGCACAAAAGCTTGGATTGTAATTATTACAGCTGGTGGCTTCTATACCATGGCCATTCAAGAATGATTCGCAATTGCTAACGTACTTATTATTAAAGTGTGAAACACAGCAAGTCCAGACTCCCGTTTCTTTGTATGACTCATACCTCCCTCTATTCTTTCTCTTTTTATGTTCTTTTGTAAACTGTTATCAAATGTGATATGTTTCATTCTTATCCAAAATATTTTATTCAGTAAAAGTTTCAGGATCCTAGTAGGTGAGATCCAAGGGATGTCCAGAAAGTATCCAGCCATGTAACTGTTCTCATTATATCGATGATGGCTGGGGTTTTTTCCCGACAGCACTCGTATATGCTATTTTTTAAAATAATTTATTTATTTTGACATTCAATGTTATTTGATATTAATTTCAGGCATATAGCATAGTGGTTAGACATTTGTGTAATTTAAGAAGTGATCCCCCTGTCTAGTCTAGTACCCACCTGGCACTATGCATAGTTATTACCATATCATTGACTATACTCCCTATGCTTTACTTTACATTTGCATGACTATTTTGTAACCACTACTTTGTACTTCTTAATCCCTTTACCTTTTTCACTCAGCCTCCTAACTCGGCTCCATCTTCCCTCCTCCTCACCATACGCCTGGTACCCATCTGACACCACACATACCGCATTTTTCGCTCCATAGTTCTTACATTAGTGACTCGATTTGCTATGCTATACTCTACATCCCCATGACTACGATGTACCAACCAAATTGTACTTAATATACTCTATTTAAAAGAATTCAGTATTTACAGAGCTTCTTAGAAAAGACAGTATAACTGGACTTGTAACTTTTTTAGTAGATATTTACTTCTGTTACTTCCTTTTCTCCATTCTCCATTCTCTGTGTGAATGTGTGTGTGTGATTAATGAGAGAAGCAGAAGGAAAGCAGCATGATGTGTAGCCTAATATTTTGTTGCTCCAATTCAGTGTGCATTGGGATCTTATTAAAATGCAGATTCTGAATATTTCCTTAGCCAGGTTGGAGTGGAAAGAATGCAGGCAAAAAGCACAACAAAACAAACAGCTCAACTCATTGATCTTGAGTGAATTACTTCAATTCTATGATTACATCCATGCTTGGATTTCATCATTTGTAAAATGGGGCTTACTATTGTGAGCATTCAAAAAAAAACAACAACAAAATAACGTTTGTAGGGTACCTAACACATAGGAGAAAATAGTAGCAGTCATTATATCATTGCCATTAGATAGATGGCTGGGCATGTACAAAAGATTGAAAGAAAAGAGGTGTCAAATGAAGCAGCAAACATTTGTTACAATGTGAAATCTCAAGCTAGCTTATGTCTGGCCCTTGTCAGCTCCTTTAACTGCAAGAATTGCCCCCTGGGCCACAAGCTGACAGAGAAGAAAAATGGGACCCCAGTATTTCCTCATTCCCATTTTTTGTCCCAAGCCACTTGCTTTCATTAAATCACTATCAGTTTTTGATATCTTTTTTGTTCTCTTAGCAATGGATGGTCACACCTAACCTTTGGGACATCATAACTTTCTTATTTTCAAGGTTATGACCTCACACCCTTTCTTGGCTAAGAATTGAAATTCTCCCTCTAGCTAATTTACCTTAAGCTGCCTTGCAGTTCCAACAACACACTGCTTCTAACTCAAGCTAATCTTGTTAAGGTCCTTGGGTTTACACCAGCACTTAGACAAAGAACCAGATTGTGTTAGATCTGCCAATAAAAACATTGGAATGAATTTTAACAGATTTATTAGTCAAATATTTCAGTCTCTGGTTGCACATATAGATCCTCACACAAAATCTCCTGTATATACATAAAATTATTCCCTCATGCACCCTGTGATTATATCAAACTGTAATGACAAACTCAGCAGACAGGAAGGCATAGAGAGGGAATTTTGGCCTCTGTATTGGTGGTTTGTTTCCTAGGAGTTCACAGTTAAAACTACTTTTTTCTTAGTCAAGGTTGAATGGCTATCTGTGTTGATGTTTTGACATCTTATCCTCAGTGGGTGGTTCTGAATCTCATCAGTTGGATATTCACTAGGTTCAGAATGACTAGTTAGACTTATTTTTCTTAGCTCTTTTTGAACTTATTTCTGTTAGGTTGTGCTAAAACTTTTCTTACACTCATTCTATTTTCTAGCAAATTCTAAGTCAAATTTTCTTTTCCATTTTCCATAGTCACATATATAACTCAGTTTTATTTTCTTTCTGATTGATTTGCTGGCATAAAGCTATCATTGAACGTATAATCCATTTACAGTTTATCAAGACTTAATAATCATTATTGTAAACTTCAATAATATTATCAACACTAATGCAATTGTTACTGTTTTATGGTTAATCCGGAACACAGCTATTGTTCATTATCATGCATATAATCTCATGGTGTGAAATATTCAGTGCTCAGATTTTAATCATATTGCTATGGTACTTACTGTCTTTTTTTTTT
This sequence comes from Craseonycteris thonglongyai, assembly GCA_004027555.1. Lineage (NCBI taxonomy): Eukaryota > Metazoa > Chordata > Mammalia > Chiroptera > Craseonycteridae > Craseonycteris > Craseonycteris thonglongyai. The sequence goes on along the minus strand of PVKE010046014.1, from coordinate 9,533 downwards.
TCTCAATCATTAACAGCTTTTTTTCCACTATAAATCTTATGGTATATTTTAATTAAATAATGAGCACTTACTATGTTTAAGATCTAGAGCTAGGTAGTAAGTGTATATAGTGATATGAGAGTCTAAGTCTTTGAGGAACTTGTAGTCTGGTTGGGAAGACAAGTCACATTACGGATCTGAGAGCCTCTGGGTAGGACTGGTCCCTATCTTGGTCCTCTCAGGTTGCTTTCACAAAAGACCATAGACTTGGTGGTTGCAATCAGCAGTTCCCAACCTTTTTGGCACCAGGGACCAGTTTCTTGGAAGACAATTTTTCCACAGATGGGGGTGGTTTGGGGATGATTCAAGCACATTATATTTATTGTTCACTTTATTTCTATTATTACTACACTACAATATATAATGAAATAATTATACAACTCACCATAATGCAGAATTAGTGGAGGCCCTGAGCTTGGGTTTTGATATATCCTGGACCAGCATTTTTCAGCAGTAGTTAAGAACCACAAAGTCTCTTTACCTCAGTTATGCTCTCATTTTCCTATATATCAGATGGCCTTATTTTATTATACAACAAAACTCTGTATGTTCCATTCTTTATAGGCTCAATTTCAAAGCAGGCATTTGAAGCTCAGAGGTCTATCAAAGTTTTTCAAAGATATTATTTGGAAAATAAGCAAACTTTGCATGAGAGACTGAAGTCTAATTAATTATTCGTTTTGGAGCAAAATTTTAAAATTCCAAAGAAATCCCACGTGTCTTCAATGAATTGTGATGTTGCTAAATCTCAACTTGATTGTGAAAAATTTCTACTGTTCACTAGATATAAGGTGATGGAAGGGGAACTGATACTGAGTGATGGGCACATAATACGATGCATGAATGATGTGATGTGGACTTGTACATCTGTAAACTGTCTAATTGTTACCAACCAATGTAACCTCATCAAATTTAACAATAAATTAAAAAAAAAAATTTCTACTGTTATTAACTTTTTTTCAGGGAAGTGAAGGTTAATCACTTTTAATATGCAGCCAGTTTACTTCTTCATCAGTCCTTTAGCTTCTCAGTTTTACCATTAGACCTTCTTCTAAAAACCTTTCCAGAGGGAAAAATATTGGTTTTGACAGAGAGAGAGAGAGAGATACAGAGACAGAGAGAGAACTGAACTGGGGGCACTCCCCAGTTCAGCATATGGGTCTTCACAGGCCGGGACCGGGATTCGATCCCCGGTCCCCGGCGCTGCAAAGTGAGCGCCCAACCCACTGAGCCATCCTGGCTTCCCCTGAAAGGAATTTAGAGAAGTGATTTTCTAGTTGACCTGCCGTAATAACTAAGGAGAATTCAGTAGATGATTCTAGAGTGCACAATACATATGCTATAAGATACCCTCTGAGTCACAGAGGGACACAACCTTCAACACTCTCTTGACCCTCATGGTAGACATCTCAATTCCTTAGCCAACTTAAATGTGGTCAATGAAAAGACAGGCTCGCACAAAAGTGAAGTTGTCTTTAGTGAGCTGTTAATTGTTTACACAGACACTGAAGTTGCTTGATGATATTTCTGCTAATTTTACTAATGTATTCCTGGCCCTGCTGCTCTGATGGCCTCAGGCAAACTGTCATAAAAATGCAGGTGTGCTTAGCAGGTAGTGTAAAAGTACAATAAAAGTGCAGCTGTGCATAATGGGTTTGCCACTTGATAGGCTTATGTCAGCTTCAAGAACTTCACATTTCTAGAAATGAAGAAATGCATCCGTAGTGCATTGATTCTCTGATTGTCCTCTCTTCATCATTTTCTCTGCAGGCCAGGCTGACTGGGCTAGTTTACAGGAGTTGGAGGTGACTCATGACATCACATTACTTTGTCTCCCAGATGGCGTCATTTTAGCTTATGCACAGAGACTGATAAGTGATATTGGTGCCGTGGTTTGCTTATGTTAGGCTATGAAGAGCACTGACTGTGATGAATATAGAATCTGGGACAAGAGTTTGCATTTGGGACTTGGAATTTGGGTAGAGGATATACTTGGTGGTTTTTTAAAAAAGGGGAGCTGTTTTTTATAAAGGGCAGATAGAGGTTGGAATGTGAGAAGTGTTAAGAGAGAATCCATTCACTGTATAAGCAAGACACTATTTTCTGTACATCAGAGAATACTGAAGACCCATAGATGCTTCTCAATCTAATCCAGTCATTTGGCACTGAAAAGTAGTTTTAAAACTGTGCTGGAATTGTTGACCCAAGGCTTTTCAGCTTCTGCCCACAGTTACAGACTTACTGGGAATTTTCATTAACCAAGGAACCTACTGATACTGAGCTAATGATCGGCTTCTTGCCAATGCTGAAATGATAGGGAGGCAGTTTTTCCCATTAAGTAGGAGAGATAGGAATCCTCTAAAATGTGTGTACATTGTGTATGTGTGTCTGTGCATATATGTGTGAATGTAAGTGTGTGTTGTGAATGTGTGTTATGAGTGTGTATATGGTATATGTGTAGTATATATGTATGTGTGTGTTTGTATGCATGATTTCCTTTAGTGGCAGTCACTGAATGCAAGTGTGGAATGAGTGAGAATGTGTCAAAATTCTGGAATAACTAAAAATATAAGTTTTATCTTATGTGAGATAAGTCAAGAATAACTTCTTGAGTTTCTTGTGACTTTCAGAAAAAAAATCTACGCAGCTGAGTATCATCCTCTATTTCTTCTGTCAGAAAGCTACATGTTTTATTATAGGTACCTGCCACTGTGAGAATGCAATTATCAAATCTTGTTGTTATACAAAAGGGGCTCCTTGTACTCAACAAAGCATGTGGATACTAATGTCATTTACTATCCCAGGCAAATAACAAAATGTTCCTTTTTAAGCTGCTTAATGCCACCTGTTAAAACTCAGAATTTCTAGATCAAAACCAGAGATGTTCTCTTGCTAGTATATCAGATATTAATTTTACTCCATCCAAAACCCTGGATACAAAAACCAACGCATTGTTTTCTAAAGTGAATGAGAACTGACATAACATCCCCTTACATAGGTCCTGCGAAGGATTTGGCATCATTATTACTGGTCTTCCTTCCACCTTTCCCAGGAGTGTGGGAAGGCAATGGGGCTTTTATGTGATCCAGAACCTGAAAAGGTCTCTCAGTGACTTGGTCCCCGAAGGTGTCTGCTGACAAGTTTATTAGGCAAAGCTTCATTTCCACTGGACCTGGTGCTCCCTAACGCAGCCCCTCGGACCTGCTTGGGCACAGGGTTTGGGACTTGGATGGACATTTTAGCTACAGAGGTGTCCAACCTTTTGGCTTTCCTGGGACACATTAGAAGAATTGTCTGGGACACACATAACATACACTAACATTAACGAGAGCTGATAATGCTTAAAAAAATTGCAATCTCATAATGTTTTAAGAAAGTTTATGAATGTGCATTGGGTCACATTCAAGACCACCCTAGGCTGCATGGAGTCCCCAGGCCATGGGTTGGACACACTTGATCTAGCACGTTTTTGTTCTCTACACGGAATTCACCTGAGGTTCCATCTCTTCCCCCATCAACTCTCAGAGCTTAGAAGTATGTGTCTCAGCTGGAGGGGGACCCCAAAAAGGTCACTTTTCAAGTGTGGGGGACATTGTCATAGACCTAGGGTCAGCTATTTTGCCCACATTTCTGTCCAAGCACTTCTCTCCAGCCTGTCTCTCTTTGGGATGGTTTTGCATAATCCCTTCCCAGTGGACCTTTAGAGACACACTTGCCGTTCTCTCAGTGGGCAAGGGGGACAAGAAATACTGAAATTGGTCTGTTTTATTGAACTGACCTGATGGCAGTAGTTTCCTAAATAACTGCTCCTATCTCTGCAAAGCAAATCTATGGTCCATGTAGTTGCCATTTGTTATTGATGAACAAACCATGAGGGCAGAGAGAAAGACTATATCTTAGACCAAAAGCTATTTTTGGACTAATCTTCTCAAAGTATGTCTCCATTGCATGACTCCCCTCCTCGAAAAAAATGAGTAGCTTCTCACCTCAGCCAAAAAAAAAAAAGCAAACATCAAGCCTTGGCTGGGAAGGTAACCCCTTAAGGTGGTATTCCATGGACTGCCTTTTATTCTTGGGGTCTTAATGATGGACCCATGTTTGTCACCTGTAATGATCTTTAAAAGGTCCTCACCTTCTTCTTCAAAATTAAAAAAAAAACCACAAAAAATGAAGAAACTTTTTCTGCTGTTAAGAATTCAATAACAGCACGCTGTTGGATCTGAACATCTGAACACTTTCATTTTGATGTGCACTGGGTGAAAAATGTAAGCATCTGTGTGTGCAAGGGCAAGAATGGTGGAGGGGAGAGACCATGTGACTACACAGAACTGGTTATATCCAGATATGCCTAATGTCACAAAAAATATTATAGGAGAGGCAAAATTTATCAGCCCACCCTGATAAAACAAGCCAACAAAATAAACATCATAAGCTTTTTAATTAAAAAAATAATAATAAAGTGGGAGGAAGAGCTCTATTTGTACACTTAAAAATTTTAACTATTGTGCCATTAGCCATTCTTAACAGTTTGCTTTATACAAAAGTAAAAGTCACATGTCACAATCCTAATAGACTGAAAAGGGAGGGGGGAAGGGAGAGAAGCTAAACAGCCATTATGCAAAAACTTACTTTCTAGAACGAGATAATGAACATTTATGATGGTTTGGAGGTGGAACCCCTGGTGAGAATAAGGCCGTGCTGACTGCATGCTAAATGAACAATAGGTGCAGATATTGATTTAATATTATTTTAAAATATACCTCTGTGATGCCCAATGAGATTCTGAATATAAAATATCATTAACATGTAGCACGGAGAGTGAGATGCTTGTTAGAAACTTCATTTACATTGCAAACCCAGAAGACCAGAGTTTTTAAGGAATGAAACACTTGTTTATCTCTCTGGAAAATGAACCCATGTTAATTATTTGCATTGTATTGCATACCATTGTTAATATCTATGTGCAAAATGCCCAGGATTAGAAAATACTTGAAATCCTCAAGTGCACTAAAAGAAACCAGTCAGATTTTATTGGTCTCAGTGTAATCCAAGGAGAGATTTTCATTTTGGGTCTAATTCCTTAGAAGTTGAAATAATGATGTGCACCATACGTACTCTTTCCATAATGATCATGCCTGTGGTAACCTAATAGAACTGGGTATTAGAAAGTGGACATTGTCCCTGAGGAGATGAAATATGCTTTTATTGTAAGTTATAGTGAAATTAATCAGAATTAGAAAATTATTCTGACCTTAATAGAATAATAGATCAGGATACAATATAAGACATGAACTTTTTTTTTTCATCTTCTGTTTTCAATTTCTTCGTATTGAAAAAAAAACATGTAAATTTAAAGTGGTCCATTAGTAAAGCATATTCATCCTGGTGAGGACACTGAACCTATTGGTTCTTCTTTTCCTATTAGCAAATGTGTAACTACATGACTGACTGGGAAGGAATTTTGCTCTGCTTTAGGAATTTGTTGAGTACTCACCTCTTCCTCGTGATGTTTTTTTTTTTGTTTTTTTTTTTAATTTCTCAAGAGAGAAACACTTTATAACTTTTGTTACATGTCTGCCTTTGGAAAAGAAATAGTTTAGTAGCAAAGTACCCAAACTCATAATAGAAATTTACTGTCTCATAGTTGTGGCAGTTACAAATTCTTCAGCTTCACAAAGACTTCTTCCTGTGTCTCTGTCTCTTGTGATCATTTTCCCTCTGTGCATGTCTAATTCTGTGCCCACATTTTTCCTTTTTATAAGGACATACTTATATTCAGATTAGATTAGGACCCACCCTGATGACCTCATTTGAACTTGATCAGCAGCAAGGACCTTATTTGCAAATAAGGTCGCATTCACAGGTATCGGAGGCTCAGAACTTCAAATCATTTGGGGAGGAAAAGGTGTGGGATGACATAACTTATCCTATAACAAATGGAAGTAAAAATCTGAAATTAGAGCAAAAACAAAAATGAAAAGGGAGGACAGTTTGGGGACAGATTTACATTAGTTGATCAGAAATAACAAGAATGGGGGAAGCCGGGATGGCTTAGTGGGTTAAGCGCTCACTTTGCAGCGCCGGGGACCGAGGATCGAATCCCGGCCCCGGCCTGTGCGGACCCATATGCTGAACTGGGGAGTTCCCCCAGTTCAGTTCTCTCTCTGTCTCTGTGCCTCTCTCTCTCTCTCTGCCAAAAACAATAAAAAAAGGAAAAGAAATAACAAGAGTGTGTACTGTAGGGTTCTGAACTACTCTGACAACTAGTTACACCAGAAATCAAGAATGCATAGGTAAGGTAGCAGGAGTGGGAAGCTACTAAAAATTTAGCTGGGTGATGGGCCCATCCCCAAAAAGCTTAAAGGGTCACCGCAGCACTAATGGGTGTGGTGTCCATCGAGTATAAATTGTTTGTTCCCTGCATTATTTTATTTTGCCTGTTTTGCACATAGATGCTCATGGTTATGAAATGGAGCTCAGATGTCTATAGTAGATTTGGGTATTTATTGAGACTGGCATATAAATGATAAGTATATGCTGGGTTATGCCATGTATCCTGTTAAAAAATCAATGGAATAAACAACCTGATACAAGAATACAGCCTATATCTATGTCCTTTGAACAGATCGGACATTATGGAGTGATAATGTCCTAGTTTCAGGTTTCAGAGTATACTAAAAACAACCCAAACATTTTAATTAAAGTTTGGAGATAGATTATTAGTTATATTTAACTATGACTGGTACAGAATAAAAGAAGGATTTTTTATTATTTAATTATACCCTAGGCTGTTTACTTTGAACATCACTAAATAATAATAATTTATTTCTTTATTTACAAATATCTTACTTATAAGTTATGATTATTTTATTTGATTATTTAATTCTTTTTTACTAGGTAATCTTCTTTAAGTTCAAATTTTAAACTGTATTTTTATTTGTTTTCAAAATTAAGGCAGAGAACATTTTTATTTCAATTTAAAGTTTTGTTAAATTTTACATTTTGCAGTTCTAACAGAAACTATATCATTACATGATGGCAAGGCATTCAAAATATGGGGGAAAACCTCACTGGAAAAGAAACTTTTCCTAAGAATTGAATGTATGCTCTAAAACTATCACGTGACAGCAGCGTCCCAGCATGTGTAAAATGAATGCATGTTTTATTATCTCAGCTTAAGTAAATATAACCATGTCACATATTTAACTGAAATATATTAGTGATCTTTGTGGATAATAATAAGGATTAGCAATCCACAGAAATATCTCAATGTCTTTAAGGTAAAAATTAAAGTTTTGAACTATGTATAATCAGCATGACATTTTGCGACTTTAATAATTAGTTCAAGTTCAAAGCAGTATTCCTCCAAATCATAGTGTATGTTCAACTCCTTATGGAGTTTCTCTGTGGAAGAAGTTGGTCTTTGAAGTCACAGAAGCTCTGCAGGAATGATGAGGAAAACTTACTCATTCATTTTTAACAAAACAGACATAATCAATACTCATATTTAACAAAACAGACGTGACCAATATTTATATTTCACAAAACAGACATTACCAATAACACTATCTTTGTGAGCTTTATTGAAATGCTTCGACATTGTTTTTTTCCCCAGTAGCTAAATGACCAATGTGCTAATGATGTGTTTAGCAACTCGAAACAACAGCATGTGCTGTCTGAATTGTCAAGTAGCTGAAACACCTTTAGTGGAAAGCAAGCACTGTAGAGTTCTATTGCCTGTGCTGCCTAGGAGTACAGTAATGACAGGTCCAGAGCTGCAACCAACTGAGTGTGTGACTTTAGGAAACCTACCTTCTCAGGTTCTCAAGGTATCTCTTTGTAAAATAAACAGGTTTGACAAGTTAATCACAGAAGTTCTTTCCAATTCTAGCATTCTGTGATAATGTAGTTCAATACTTCACCATATTAGTGCCCTTCAAGTAATAGGGTTAATATCCCTTAATTCAAAATGTCACCCTTTGATTATAAAATGAAGCACAGACATAGAAAAAGCACATAAAATAAATCCATATGGTTCTTGATTTTTTCAGGGAGGTGGGAGTAGGGAGGGGGCATCAAATATATAGTGATGGAAAGAGAACTGACTCTGAGTGGTGAGCACACAATGAAACACACAGACAATGTCATGTAGAGTTGTACACCTGGAACCTATGTCATTTTTACCAACCAATGTCAGTCCAATACATTTAACAATAAAAAATATCTCTGATATGAATCAAACTGTAAAAAAAAACAACAAAACAAAACAAATCAATAGTCTAATAAACAGTTGTGGGGGGAGTACGCACGTAAGCTCCATGTAGATCAAGAAATAATGCTTTGCCAAGCACCCCCTGAGCCCCTTCCTGTGCTCCATCCCAATATCAACTCCATCCTGTCTCCTCAGAGTAAACGTCATCTTCACTTTTGAAATCAGCTATCATTTCCTTGCATTCGTTCAATGCCATTATTATTACTTTAATGTACCAGTCAACTTTATTGAGGTATTATACAGTAAAGTGCATTTATCCTAATGTACCATTTGCTTGGTTTTAACAAATACATATGCTCATGTAAGCAGCCAAATCAAGGTATCAAATATTTCAGTTAATCCCAAATGTTCCTATATGTCCCTTTGCAGTTAGTTCACGCCCCTCCTCCATTCTCAGTCACAGGCATCCATGGTTTTTGTTGCTGTTTGTTTTTAGCATATTCTTTGTGTAAGCCACCTTGTTCCAGAGAGTGAAGTGATGAGTAAATTCAGGCTTCACTAACAAGAAACTTATAAGACAAGTACTATTTTTGTTTTGCTTACCAGTATATTACCCAGCGCGAAGTATAGTGTGTGGTTATAGTAAGTACTCAATAAATATCTATAAAGTGAAAGTTCAAGATATATACAAATAAATAGACAAGATTGTTTTTCTTTGTTTCTAGATAGTGGGACATCATCAAAGATTTTTCTCCAAGGAAATGATATGACTACAATTGTACTTTAGGAAGGTAAATAGGGGCAGTGTATAGCAGGGGTGGCCAACTTTTCTGTATATAAGATCTACTTTTTATCTTAAAAGTGTGTCGCGATCGACTTGTTGTCATAGGTGTAGTCTAAGGGGGAAGAAGGGGTGTGAAATGCCTACTATGTTTATACACTGTGTTTCAGTATAAGGTGCATTCCAGCAAGGTATGGGTAGATAAGTAAAATATATGTTCAAAACGATTTTTTATTTTTTAAATCACTTATTAAGTTTTCGAGATATAGGCTCATGAAGAAAATAAATTTCCAGACCCAACCTTTGATAGCAGCATTCCGTACATGCGGTACCTAAAAAATTCGATTTTCCGACACTTTTTCAAGATAGATTTTTACTAACTTAAAATGCAATTTAATTTTTTTATCAACTGCAATGTATAAGTTGTTGTACTATTTGTTTGTAAATATGAAAAAGTTGTTATAAAAATGCACAGTATGGCTGATAATTTGATTTCAATAT
>PVKE010046013.1:0-12402 GCA_004027555.1 Craseonycteris thonglongyai | reverse complement strand
TTCTTGCCGGGGCCTATCCAGGAGGCTCCTGGCCCAGTTCCTGCCCTGCGCAGCCCCACGCCCACCTGTGGGGTGAAACTATATGGAAAACTAATGCTTTCAACTATGGAGACTGCTCTGGGCCCTCCCCCCTTCTCTCTGTCTCTCTCTGTTTATCTCTCTCTCTGTCAAAAAACAATATAAATAAATCTTAAAAAAATTTATTTTTTGAAGAGTAATCAGGGACAAAAAGTAATCAAGTATTCCAAAAGCAAACCATGATCCAATGTTAAGAATCATCCCAATATTTATTATCTCCTCCTTCTTTTCCTGGCTATGAATCTCCCTGTTCTCTTCTGCCCAGCTTGAAAAATGTCTGAAGTGGAAATTGCCACCCATGCTAGAGGCCAAGGAAATTTAAAAGACCTGAGAGGTCTTATTAGCCCTTGCCCAGTGGCTAATAGATTAGAGGTGGGGGTCCTTTAAAAAAAGAGAAAGTGCTTAGAAGGCAGGAGGGTGGGGGTGGGGGTGGGGGGATTGGGGATGAGGCGAAGGGGCAGCAGGAAGAACAATGAAGACATCTCTGTGAAGCTCTCCTGACTGGAGGATGTCCACGTGGCAATTTCCAGCATCTCTGAGCTCAGAGCGCCTTTGTGATACAAGGAGATATGCTGGCTTGACCCAGGGGTGTATCACCCACAAATTTTTACACTCCCTCCCTCCCATTTCCTCTGTCCTCTCTGGTGCTGTATCATTGCAAATGTTGACCTGTAAGCTTCTTGTGCCTTCTTTGTAGTTACAGTCCTAGCTTTGCTGAAAACCACATGTTTGATTCTGGTCAAGTCATTTTCACCTCTCAGGGTTCCAGTTTCCTGGACAGTAAAACTGAGATGACAATACTCACTTTTCCGGTTTGTTGTGAGAATTCTGTAGAACAGCAGGCTGAGAGAGACTGACAGTGGGTCTGGTAAGTAGTGGGCACTTCATGTGTGGTGGTTATGGAGAGCAGAGAGAGTTCTACTCCCAACCCTACCAGACTGCAGCATGTAGGACCATCCCCTGGACACGGAAGGTGCTCAACCAATGTTAAATGCGGCAGACTAGGAAGCAACCGGCTCCACATATGGGGGCTCTCTGTTTTCTGACACTGTTCATCCCTGTGAGACCCCACGTGCATAGGCCCGTATCTCATGTTCGTGCATGGGGAAACTCATGTTATTTGAGCTGGGCTGTGGCTTCCTCTATGACGCTCCTGCTCCGGGGACATACTGTCTCTTCTTTACCCAGTTCATTCCACACTCTTTAACACTCAGCTCCCTGTCTGTGCCTCTGAGAAGCATTCCCTGACTCCTGCTTCCCTTGTCTGTGTTGCCACAGCTCAAATGGACACCCTGTTGTGCTGGATGAAATGATTGTCTTTCTGCCCCATTAGCTTAAGGGCACCCCTTGTGCACTGTTGTGTCCCCAGGTCCTGAGCAAAGGAGTGTAGCACCGAGGGCACCCCTGGAAGGGTTTTTGATATCAAATGCAGGACTGAATCAGTGAACGTGACCCTGTCGCTCTTTAATAGCAATGGAGTTTGAGTCACCAACTGAACCATGTTTCAGTAGACAGGGCCATGATCACAGCCCACTGGTGCTTGAGGGCCTGAAGTCTGCAGCGACAGGAAGGTAGAGAAGGATTCTGGGAAAGGACCCCTCCTCTTCTCACACATAGGCATCATGTCAGAGTTATTCAGGAAAACAGACATGCCAACCTCCTGCAAATGGAAGAAACTCCAGGAAACTATCTTCTCCGTTCTACCCAATATGACCTGCTTTAGCATTATTTGTGGGAATAGTGGATACGGCGCTGGCAGAGTGAGATGGATGGGTCCCTAGGGGGAGCACTGGCCAGGCTAGGGGTCTGCAAACCCCTGACTATTCAGAACTACCGGGAGCATGTCTGGCTTTCAGGAATCACTGCAAAGAGGATGTGACTATTAGGATAATCAATTAATAATCAATTAGTATAGTAATCTTTCCTTGTAGAAAACCTGCTGAAACAATGATGAATCATGCAGCCTCAACCAGGATGTAAGATGATAAAGGGGAAAGAAGTAGCTTTGCAGTTTAAGCATACACACAAAAAAGGAGAGGAAGGAGAGGAGAGGAAGGGAGAGGAAGGGAGGGGAGGGGAGGGGAGAAGAGAAAGAAAGAAAGAAAGAAAAAGAGAGAGCGGGAGGGAAGAAAGGAGGGAGAGAGAAAGGAAGGAAGGAAGGAAGGAAAGAAGGGAGGAAATAAAAAAGGACAGACAGAGAGGGAGGGAAAAATACATAGAAACCAAACCCCCAAGCGTGGCTGTCTCTGGAAAATGAATTCCACAGACACTGACTCCAAGATGTTTTATCGAATGTGCTCTAGACTTGTAGGTGATGCATTGTCCCTCAGAGTCATTAAAAAGAACCCAGATTGCTGTAACACAGCGTAGCTTCCAAGAAGTGCAGACTGTCCACACTTGTGCTTCCACACAATATATGGTTATTGTTAGATGTGCACATCCCCACATGCCTCCTGGATGGGGGTCTCTTTGTCCTTTATTCAGATGTGGGATAAGAATGTTTTCAGCCCAGCAAGATGACAGCCATGCCTCCCCACTTATAGCAGCCCACAGCCCAAACGCGAGACAGAAGCAAAAAGTTCCTTTGTTCCTAATGCAACGCTTATCTTTTGTCACACAGGCCCCCGAAGCTAAGGTACATGCAGACCGTTTTGAAGTCATTGGGATACTTTCTGAAAAATACAGTCTCCACTAATTTTTTTGGCACGGAACCCTATTAGGAAAGCTTTAGAATCTATTGTTGTAGACACCATACACTGAAGGCATTTAGGGCTGTGTTTAGAAAAAAAAATATCCATGTGGGTTTGCATTTCATTGAAAACAGAATGGTCATTATCCAGGGTCCAGATGACGGCTCCCTTTGTGACACTGCTTTGGGGGTCCAACAAAAACCCTGCCCTTTTGACAAAAGACACTGGCTGAGAAATGCCGGAGGGAATGCTACGCTGAGACCTCTTAGTCTCCAGGGAGGCAGTTTCAGGCATTTTGTGCTAGGACACCAAACCTCCGAGCAATGTTGCACTTCTTTTTTATTTTTTGTCTGGCAGAGGGCAGAGAACATTGGTAATTGAAGATTTGCCTGAACGCAAGCCAACAGGGTGGCAAAGTTTATTGATCCCACTGAAGCCCAGGGCCCCAGGGCATGCCTGATTGCATTTTAATGTTTTGGGAATGTGTCTCTGCATCGCAGCAGTAGACATTTCTTTACAGAGAAACCACGTCAGACATTGGGCATCCTGGGCAGAAAGGGTAACTCGTGTTCCCTGGAAACTTGGCTTCTCCTGGACCATCTGAGGAGGAAGTCAATATTGTAAGACTGAGAGAGATACTTTGGAGTAGAACCCTTTCGTTTTGCACACTTACCTTCTTCTTCAGACTGACACGTCTGTCTACTGTGTGTGGGGGGTGGTGATCATGTGCTGAAATGATGACGCAAGTGGTCTTTTCTATTGCTGTCATGCGCAATAGAAAATATTGCAAATCATTTTCACCTTCTACTCCAAGGACTTGTTTTCTCGTTCATGGGCTACCAATTAAAACAGTTGAACTTAGTACATTTTTACACGAAAGCACATTTTAAGGATTTATTTGAAGCCTAAGATGATCATCGTTATTTCCTTCCACTGCCCATTTCTGGTGACACTTAAACCAACAACTCTATGGGAGGGACCAGCAGATGTCACTGTAGTTCTGCTCATTCATCTTTTCTCTTGATGGGATTCTAGTTGTATCTTTTGGGCTCAGCCGATCACATTTTTTATTTAATCAAAGCATAATGCATCATAACATTTGTAATTCATGTTGTTGTTATTCTTTCGTTGTGTGCAGAATTGGATACATGTCTTCACAAACAGAGATGCAAACGAGAAAGTAGCCCAGACACCCCCAGTGAGGTGTGGAAATCAAAGGCCCTGCTGGAGAGCCATGATAAGACCCAGGGACAAAAGAGCAGCGAAGGGCATCTGCACACTGACGCTTCATTCTGATGGACAGTCTGGGGATTCGAGACAGACACGTTCCCTCCATTCTGATGGAGGGCTTCCAAGGAGCGTCAGCCTGGAGACAGGGCAGGGGTGAGGGCAGATCCCCTGTCAGGATGGCTGGCGACTACTCAGTAGAGGAGAAGGAGGGCAGCCGGTGGAGACGTGTGAGTCCTTAGGGATGAAGTCCCTGGGGGTACAGCATTCCCTACATTAAAAAACAAAACTCACTGCACTCTTGGGTGAAAAGAAAGATTCATGTGTTAACTTCAGGGTCTCGGTACAGCAGAAGGTATGATATAGTTTGGGGGAAGTTCCGTGTTTGAGGGAGAAAAGTCAACCAGAAAGTAGGACTACCTGCCCACATATGCCCTCCTTACTGAAAGAAAGAAGGTCAAAGTCAAACAGAAGAGCAAGAAGGTCATTTATTTGAAAGAAAATAATTGCAGTCTTTTGGAGGGTAGAAAAGTTTGTGTTTTTTATTTGTGGCAACTTTATGTGTGATTTAGGTGAAGAACATGGATGATGAATGCTGTGTCACTCAATCACAGAGTCTGGACTTACAGAAAGACCACCCAGGAATAAGTAAACGCAACTCTAGAGCTTGTGAACAAGCCTGGCTAGTAGAATGAGCTGTCTTTATTTATTTTATTTTTTTTAAGATTTATTTTTATTGTTTTTCGAGAGAGACAGAAAGAGACAGAGAGAAGGGGGAGGGCCCAGAACAGTCTCCATGGTTGTACGTCATCAATTTTTAACATTGTTTTGTTCTGTGCAGGGCGGGAATTGGGCTGGGGGCCTCCCACATGGGAGGTATGCCCCCTCGAGCCAGGGGCCAAATGGAGGGTTGGGGTGAAAACAGAACTGGGGGCCTTCTCCATGGGAAGCACACCCCAGTACACCATATGGCTCTGCACAGGCCAGGGCTGGGATTAGATCCTCAGTCCCCAGGGCTATAAAAGTGAGCTCTTAACCTGCTGAGTCATCCTGGCTTTCCCATGGGTGCAAAATTTAAGGAGGTCCTCACTTTCAGGGTCATGTAAATGCAAGCTCACTAACCACACCCTAATCTTGGGCCTATTGTTTTAAGTTATTAAATCTCCGGTAATTTGTTACCAAGCTCCAGTTAAGTAATACATTCATTCTCCTCCTCCTTCTTCCTTTTCTCATTCTTCTCTTTTTTCCCTCCTTTGTTGGATTTCATTTGGTGAGGTTCCTTTTGACCTCCTAGTGGTTTATCACCTACTTTTCTTCAGGCTTCTTATTACCAGAAGCTGCGCTGTAACTAACCTTTTAAAGATACTTCCTTTTGATTTATAGTACAATATTTTAGTCTTTTATGCCAGTCAATTAATTTAGAAAACAAAAGAGCCACAACCATCATGCATTTGCTATTTTTCTAGTATTGATACACGTTAATGGTGTCTTTATCAGGTGCTATCATATCAAGATGATATTAAGGCCTCTCTCTTACCACAAATTATAATAGTAGAGAGCTTTTCTCATGATGGGAAACAATGGGTCTGTGGTTTAGAACACAGCCTGGAATCATGGTGGGGTGGAGGATGAATAGCTAAAGTTAATGTAGGTCAATAAGAACCAGAGGCTTTTCGGTAAAGATGGGTGAACAAAGACAAAAACTTCAGTAAGGAGATCAAAGACAAACCTTTGATTCAAAACTGACTAGCAGCTAATTTTGAACACTTGCTTGTATGTCTCCAACAAAGATTGATAGATGCTACTTTGTGACTCCAAACTTCTCTGATTAGCTCCTAGATATATCAATACTCTCACCAATGCCAATAATAATGCACCTCTTCAACCTATTTCATTTTACTGATTTCAGAAGATTCATGGAAATACAGAGTTTTAATGAAATACAGGCCATTTATTTCATAATTTTGTCTTTGACAAGTTTGAATCTCTCTCTCTCTCTTCTATTTATTTTTTGTTAAAGATCATACTTCTGCAAACCAGATAGAGTTTGGGAGTCCTTTTTAGATCCATTTCACTACTAAGGTCAGAATCCTATTTAGACCAATGGTTACCGGTACTTAAACAATGTAGAGTATAAAAATATTTTAAAAATTATTTTCTGCTCATATGTGCTAAGCTTTGGTAAACAAAATTAAGAGGAACAACATGTTCTTTCTCCACTTCAAAGGCTGAGTACTACTAGTATATTATCAATGCTTAAGACAAAGGAAACTCCTAGCAAACACTGAATTTGATTATAATAAATAATAACAACAACAACAAGGAAGAGGAGAACAAGAGGAGGAGGAAGGAAAGAAGAACAAGGAAGAGAAGGAAAAGAAGAAATGATAGCCCCAGCTAACATCTATTGAGCATCAGTCATCCAGGCACTGGACAAAGGGCTTTGTATGTATTAACTTATTTAATCCTCACAACAACTCTAGTAAAGAATCCTATTTTTATCAACATAATTCAAAAGAAGAAGATGAGACACATAGAAATTGAGTAAGCAAAGATCACATGGCCAACAAGTGGCAGATTCTGGAAGGTTATTCTTGGGGTTACTAGTGAAACACTGTTCATCTCCTAAGGTGTTTTGTTAGTGTCCCTCAGTACTTTTTCTGAGGTCCTTGAACACAAACACTTCTAGAAGTGATACCTTACTCAGCACAACTCAATGGCCTGTAGCAACCATAACCCAGCGGGCCCTAGTAGGGAAATGCAGAAGGACTTTCACTCAGGATGGGCAGAAGAAAGTAAGCCCACTACAAAAGTCTGTTGAAAATAGTTCAAGCAGCATGCATTGGCTTGCAGTATTTAGTACTTAGCATCAACAAAAATGTACTGATTTATTTGAGATATTTTTGACTGAGGAAAAGATATACTCAGTGTTCTTTATTATACCCATAACTACAGCCACAGACCACAAGGAGTCTTTGCGGATGACAAAGAACATGCGGAAGAGCTTCTTTTAGCCTCTCCATGTACTTGAATCAGAACTTCAGCATCAGAACTTCTGCGAGTAGAGGAAAAGCTCTTTGAAGGAAGGACCATATAATCTTGGGCATCAAACACAGTGTCTAGCACTCAATATCCATTCAAATTGATTGTCCTTTATTTGATAAGGAAGAGGGATTATATATTCACAGCCAATGAACCACAACCGAGACAAGAAATAACTAAGCCTCTGGCCCCTAGGCTTTGGTGCCAGAAAGGCCTGAGTTCAAGTCCAGACTGTCACTTCTTGGCTGTGCAACTAGAAAGACTACTACATCATTCTAAGTCTCAATGTCCTTACTTATATATAAAAAAAGAATAATTGTACTATATATTTCACAGAGATGTTTTGCAAATGCAATGATAAGGTGAAGAGTTGAGAGCATGGCCTTCAGAGTAGACTACATGAATGTGAATTTTTGCTCTACATCTTTAATATATTTATTTTTATTTATTTATTTATTTTTGACAGAGAGAGAGAGAGAGAGAGAGAGAGAGAGAGAGAGATACAGAGACAGAGACAGAGAGAGAACTGAACTGGGGGAGCTCCCAGTTCAGCACATGGTTCCGCACGGGCCAGGGCCGGGATTTGATCCTCGGTCCCCGGCGCTGCAAAGTGAGCATTTAACCCACTGAGCCATCCCAGCTTCCCCTGCTCTACATCTGTAAAGATTAATTTTATTGTTTTTGAGAAAAGGTGAGAGAGAGAGAGAGAGAGAGAGAGAGAGAGAGAGAGAGAGAGAGAGAGAGAGGTGGGGAAGGCCCAGAGCAGTTTCCATAGTCGCACATCAGTTGTTATATGGTTTCATTCCACACAGGTGGATGTGGAGCCATGCAGGGTGAGAACCAAACTAGAGACCTCCAACATAGGAAGTGAGAACCTTCGCCACCATCCTGGTGGTTACCAGTTGCACCACATTTCAGCATATGGGTTTGCATGAGCTGGGGCTGGGATTTGATTTCTGGACCTTTTGGTAGCAAGTCAAGCCAAGTGCTTAACCTGTTGAGCTATCCCGGCATCTCTTCTTGCTCTACATCTTCAGTATGTATATAACCCTGGGAAAATTGTTTATCTTTGCTGTGTCTCAGTTTCTCCACATGTAAAATGTGATAATAATAGTACTTACCTCATGGGGTTTTTGTGAGGAGTAAGTAAATTCATACATACCGCTATGTTTAGAACAATGTCTGGCACATAGCAGGTTCTCTTTAAGTGTTCAATATTATAGTTAAGTCACAGAATGCTTTTAAAGTTCATGACACAGTGCCCGGCACACTGCAAATGCTTATTAAATGCTTGTTATGTATTCAAGGGCTCTCTGAAAAAAAATTTAGTCATTGTCAATATGAACAGAGCAGTTACATGGCTGGGTACTTTCTGGACAGCCCTCGTATTTTATTGGCAATAGTCAACACTAGCTAGAAGAAAGGGGACTCATGTGAAACATGAATAAATTTCAAATTGCTCCATGTTTTCATCTTTAATAATGCTATTGTCTATTTCCTGTGAGTGACACTCTAAATTAAACTATCTGCTTACCAAGTGGCTGTTTCCTGGGATTTTTGTGTTTCTTTTAATATCCAATAGCTCTTCTAGCTAATGTCACAGGTTGATTTGTTAATGATGATTATTTAGTGATGATCAGTGTTGAACCTTAGCCACAGTACCAACATGCTCTGGGTTTTATGGGCTATATGCTTGGAACGTTAGCAATACTTATCTGGGGGTTGCTTCCTTAAAGGCACACATTCTGATTTTATTGTGCCCATTTTTCTCAAATGCAATTTTTTCCTACAGAGCCAATATGGGCAGAGGCATCGCAGGATCTAAATGGTGGGAGACCTTTAGACCCTACAGAAAAGCTTGTGGCCAGACTTTGTCTTTCTTTCTGTCTTTCATAGGCAGGAATAGTTTACCAGGTCCTTGTTTTCAAAAGACTAACTGGGCCAGGGCTTCTTCTCAAATGCATATGCTTCCTTTTGCTCTCACAGTCTCTTGGAAGGACTCTCCCCACCCCCATTCCCCACCCCCACCCCCCGTTGCTAGTCAGGTGCAAGCTTTTGGCAACCTGGTGACAGGCTTAGTGGCAGCTCATGTTTCCGACCACAGCATAGCCATTGACAGGAGGGGTTGGCATGTATCACTTCTCCATGGCCAACCAGGTGATTGCTTCCTCGAAGGCAGGAACAGGTGCCTCTTCTATGTCTCCACTGTGACTCTTTTTCTCCAGTCAGGTTGTTTGGTGGGTTGCCCTTTCATAAAATCCACTTAGATCAAGTTTGTCCAACCTGCCAGCCAGGGGCTGCATGTGGCCCAACACAAATTCATAAACTTTAAAAAAATATGATGAGATTATTTTGCAATGTATTTTTTTTTTAGCTCATCAGCTGTCATTAGTGTTAGTGTATTGTATGTGTGGTCCAAGACTATTCTTCTTCCCATGTGGCCCAGGGAAGCCAAAAGGTTGGACTCTTACTTAGATAATGCCAGGCTAGCATTTTTAAAAAAAGATTTATTTTATTGTTTTTGACAGACAGAGAGAAACAGAACAGAGAGAAGGGGGAGGGCCCAGAGCAGTCTCCACAACCTTACATCATCAGTCTTTGACATGGTTCATTCCACACCGGTGTGAAGGAGCCATGCAGATGGGAACCAGGCTGGGGCCTCTGCATGAGAGGCACGCCCCTTCAAGTCAGGGGCCGAACCCGGGTAAGGGAACCAAACTGGGGGCCTCCTGCATGGGAAGCACACCCCAGTTCAGTATATGAGTCCACACGGGCCGAGGCCGGGACTCAACCCTTGGTCCCTGGGCTGTAAAGTGAGTGCGCCCACCCTGCTGATCCATCCCAGCCTTCGCTGGAGTAGCATTTTATGTCATCCACAGTCACCTATGAGAGCTGGTCTTTGCATAGTGGAATAAATTGCCAATCATGCCTATCCCTGGGCCTGCGAGAATCTTCCCCTTAAGCTAGCCCACATTTATAGAGACTCCATCAGTGTAGAATTTTAAAA
This sequence comes from Craseonycteris thonglongyai, assembly GCA_004027555.1. Lineage (NCBI taxonomy): Eukaryota > Metazoa > Chordata > Mammalia > Chiroptera > Craseonycteridae > Craseonycteris > Craseonycteris thonglongyai. Next base: position 2,358 of record PVKE010046013.1, on the reverse strand, counting down.
ATATGTGAAAGAATTGTGCTCAGGAATGCAGTTTCTTTTAGGAGGGGAAATATTCTTAAACTCAGTGCCAGTCATGGAAAACTGCATGGGAATTAGCTTATCAAGGCTGAATGTGGACCCTGGAGCTTGACTGCCAGAATTTGTCCTTTCCTACCTATGTGTCCATTGAGAAAATGTCTAAGGGGACACATGCTCCCCAAAGAACAGTGGCCTTGTGTTCAGCTGTCGTCAATCTGCAGAGACTCAGCGAATTTCTCCTAAGACCACACGGCAGGGCTTTTCTTGCTCTGACTGCAGTCAGACTGGCTTCTTCAAGGAGGGACCATTAAAAAGACGGAGCACATATGGGCCTCTCTTAAGAAAGGTCAAGAAGGGTCCAGAAAAGAGGATTTACTTGAAGAGCTCACCCTCCAGAAAACAAAACAGTATGGAATTGGAATCCATAGCCTGTAAGAATCTTGTAAAGTTCTGAGACTTCTATGTTGTCCCCACATGGTGAACGTTTGGTTTCCCCATCTGTTTCTACTGAGTGATTGGTGGAAGAACTTTTCAGCTGAAGGAGACTTTGAGCTTGTGTTCAGGTTTGCAAGGAAGAGGGCTCCTGGGAAGACTGCACCCAGCTCTGCCACTTGGCTGAGTAGTGTGTAGCCCCAAGGAATAGAACACAGCGGCAACTGTAGAACAAAGAGGAAGGTGTGTAGACATGGCAGAGGCTGGAGTTCCACAGAGGGGACAGTGAGTGCAGGCTAGCATCCCCAGGACTTTCTGGCACCCCTACTAACTCCTGCTGCCACCTTTCGCTTTGTGTTAGTGCTGCCTTTGCTGTAAGGACCCAACTATTGTCGCTGCCCAAGAGGGGTCCCCACTCTGCTCTTCACAGAACTATATGTGACATAAGTGAAATACATACACACATACAGATACTCATTTATTAAGAATATATGTCATTGACATTTGGCAGTTTAATTTCTAGAGATATTTGCCATTGTGAAGATTACTAGGTGATAGCAAGTGAAGCTACACATATGTGACAAGCAGGTGAGACATTTCAGGTACCCGGTAAAGGCCTAATGGGAAACTATGTTTTTTCTGCAGAAAAACTGCAGAGGGTGAGGGAGAGAGATGGGTTGATTTGGTGAATCCATTCTCTTAGAAAATAGAACTCAGCCAATAGAAAGCTGCCGTGTTGAGTTTATCCCCGCTGCCAATTGATGTACGTTGTTAGAGTGGCCCACCTAGGACTCTTTAAACAGTACTACAGAGGCCTCTGTCTTTTTTTATCTGTAAGGTCAGCCTTATGAGCAGCTCGGCTGACCATGAAAAACTAAATATCCTTGTCAGATAGTAAATTCCACTAAAGTAGATACTATACCCATCCTTGAGCATGAATTCTAAATGTTTAGTTCCGAACTCTGCACCTCATGGCCATTTAACAAATATTTGCTGACTTGTTGACACACCGCTCAGAAAAGATGTGTCCGTGAAAATAAGCATACACGGCATTTATTTGTGTGACCTTGGGCCAATTCTCTAGTCTTTGTAGATTACTGTTTCCTCATCTGTGAAAAATACAGTGCTTAACTTTTATTGGGTGCTAACCCTGTACCAGGCATTGAATTAAGCACTTTATAGTCATGATCTCATAGAACATATCTACGGAGTATGAACTATTGTCACTTTACAGATGGGAAGAGTCTGGGATAAAGAGGCCTCAGGTCGCTGAGCGGTTAAGTGGCAGAGTGACAGCCTGAAGACAGCAATCTGGCTCCAGAGCCTGTAGTCTACTTATTATCCTGTAATGGGGATAGTGAAGATGCCTGTAACAAATAATTCATGCACTTAATCATCGTATCTCTGGGGAGTACCCTCTGTTCTTGATTCCCTTCAACTGTGGTGTGAATTCAGTGGAAAGAGAGCAAAGGCTCTTGCTTTAGGAATGCTTTGGGCTGCAAGGAGCAGAACATCCAACTAACAGTGCCCTGCTGACAGTGAGCTCTCTGGGAAAGTTGATTCTGCTGCTTGTCTTTCGGCATTAAGCACCCTTTAGGTTGGAAAGCCATGTTTTCTCTAGCTTTTTTTGGGTGGCACCAAAAGCAGAGAGAGGTGTGATGTTCAGAGTTTCTGTGAGAGCTTTGATTCCTCCCCAGATTCACGTAGGCCACCCAGGTAAGGCCTTTGCCTGCTCCCCAACCCTGTCCCCCATGTTAAAAGCCTCCTTATGGACGGGAAACACAGATGCCCTTTAAGTGGTGAAATTGGAGGAGGCTTGGCTCTTCCTGCAATAACTTCCCATTTCCTGAAAGGCCTACAGCTCATTTCTGTGAAACCAGGATGCAAGTAATTAATGAGAAGAGCCAT
>PVKE010046012.1:0-12407 GCA_004027555.1 Craseonycteris thonglongyai | reverse complement strand
TTTTGACAGATAGAGAGAGAGACAGAGACAGAGACAGCTAGAGAACCGAACTGTGGGAACTCCCCAGTTCAGCATGTGGGTCCTGCCTGGGCCGGAGCCGGGATTCGATCCTCGGTCCTCGTGGCCTCAAAGCGAGCGCTCAACCCGCTGAGCCGTCCCGGCTTTCCCTATTCTTATTCTTAATTTAAAAGTTTCCCCCACCAAGAAGTGTTTCCGAATCCTTAATGAGTATCACATGCTTTTTAGAAGTTTTGTTAATTTTTATGGGTCATACTTATGAGTATCCTACAGAGACACAGTGTTGAGAAATTCCTACCTCCCCAAAAATATTATACAGTAAGAAACTAACTTAGATTGCTTTTTGAGAGTTAAACTAGTAAACAAGCATAAAAAACCCCAATTCAGCTAAAAAATTCTCTACAATTAGCTATATTAATGAGTAGCAATACAAAGCGGTATCTTACATGGGTAGAATGATCTCCAGGCTAAGGCCTGGAACATAATTAAAGTTATTTACATATATGGAGAGAATGTGTCCTCCAAAAGGAATGATAGCAACAGAAACACGATGCCAAGATACAAGCCTTGGTAGTGAGTGAACCCACTTAAGGAATAGGCTTCACAAGCTTCAGACCCAGGTCCCGAATCCATTCTGCAGTGAAGGCAGATGTACCCAAAAGCTTATTTTGATAACAGTCACCATGTAATATAAGAGCCCACAAACTAAGGCCTGTTGGGCCAACTCTGGCTTACCAGCTTGTTTTTGTAAACAGTGTTTTGGCACACAGCCGTGTTTATGTACTGTCTATGGCTGCTTTTTGTTATAATAGCTAAGTTGAGTAGTCACAGTTGTGACTGAAATTGCATGATCCGCAAAGGCAGAAATATTTATGTTCTGGCCTTTTACAGAAAATGTCTGCTGACCCCTGATAATTAGCCAACTTGCCTTGAATTCATGTTTACCAAATAACCTATTGATTCGATGTTGTTTGCTAGTTTACTCCTGTGCATACTTGGTCCTGGGAGAGAGAGGACTTACACACAGTAACATGTCAATCTATTGAAAGCTCTAGCTTTTTATCTGTTATGGGACATCTGAACTGAAAGACTGGAGCTGACCTAGGACCCACCTCCAATGCATTGTCACTTAGGTTCGTTTGGAGGTCAGCTTATTATCTCTGGGTGACTCAGAACCTTACAGGGCACCTTTTCTTTCTCACAGCATTTTTTGACTTCCTACTACTTTACAGACAAGGAGGTTAAACTTCAGAGAGAGGAAGAAAGAAAACATTTCTCAGGCATCTACTCTGCGTGAGGCTCACAGCTGCTGCCTTTGTAATAACATTTAATCTTTACAAGCCCCTGTAAGAGATACACAACTCAAGAGTACATCTTCACCCATATAGAATTGGAGGCTTAAAAAGGGGAAGGCCACATTAATTTGTCAGCAAAGCCAGGATTGACGCTAGGTGCTTAGACTTTTCACGCGACCTATACCTCCTGGCAGTCTTCTGTTGCTAGGCTTAAGAAAGCAGCACCATATGCGTTTGTCACTTCCTCCCACAAGGTGTACTCTTGTTCTTTAATAAACACAGATTAAATTAGAAAATCTTAGAGATTTTGAAGGTGTAAAATTTTAAAACAATTCCTGGATACTTATCCTGGAGAAGAGAATCTTAGCCAGCTGCTTTACATATTCACTCATGCACTAACATTAAAAAAAAAAAAAAAAAAAAAATTGGTGTCACCATGGCCTGATGTTCCTAAATAACAGTTCCTGAAAAAAAATATTTTTTCAAAACTGGTTTTATACTTGAAGTGATTTAAATGTTGTACTTTGAATTCATTGAAGCAAGAACATATTTGAGAATTTCTAGGAGCTGAACAGAATGGGAGGTTATCTATAATGTGAGCATGATCACAGTCATAATATCTGTTTAAAATAAAACACTAAAAAGAATTAAATGTTCCCGTCAAGCCAAACTCAAAGACATTTTGACATAAAATTGATTGTGCATTTTCGGTTAATGTTGCTTGCTGAGACCCATTCTTTAGGAGTCAGAACCTCTGAAATGCTTTTGGTTGTTATTTTTTTTTAATTCTAAAATAAACCAACCTTTGGAAATGGCGCTCGCCCCTTCCTCTCACACAATGGTTGTGGACTGCCTTTATTTTGATTTGTAAATGTTCAACCTAAGGATACTTCTTGTTTCTTATCAAGATTAAAAACTCTTAGATGGCAAGGTGTCTTTCTTAATGACACTTAATTTACTACTAAATTTTGTGGTGTATGGTGGGTGTGTCATAAAAATATTTACTGGGATGCCAGGTTAGCTCAGTGGTTGAGCGCTTGCCTCTCAATCACTAGATCTGGTGTTCAAATCCCAGGCCCAACCCACGTAAACCCATATGCTGAACTATAGCATAACTGGCAACCACTAAGGTGGCTCAGCGGCTAAGGTTCTTGCCTCCCAAGTGGGAGGCCCTGCTTTGGTTCCGGCCCCATGGTGTCCCTCATCCACCTGTGTGGAATGAAATCATGTCACAGCTAATGATGTACATTATGGAGACTGCTCTGGGCTCTCCCCCTTCTCTCTCTTTCACCTTCTCTCAAAATAATAAAATAAAAAATCTCATAAAAATATTTACCAATGCATCTATTGTTATAAGATAGGATTTTAAACAAATAGACATAATGGAACAATATATGAAAATATTAAAAAGGAAACTCTAACTCCTTTTCCTAGTTCGCCTTTTCAATTTTATTTATTTTTTAATAGGAAACTGAAATTAAACCCTTAAAAACCATGAACTTAAATGAGTAAATACATTGACAGAAGTTCTTTGGAAAATAGTCACAGAAGTAAGCACTGAAAGGCACCTCTGAGACCACCTAATTCAATCGATTATTCCATAAAGCCTAGAAACATGAAGTGATGAGCTCAAGGCCACAAGACTTATGGTATCTGTAGCAGAGCTAGGAGAGACAAGCATAAATTCTGAATACAAGTTAGTTTCCCACTATATGTACCCTATGGCACCATGACACACCACAAGGCCTTTGCCTTAAGCTCCTTGCTTATCAACCAATTAGCTTAAGAACCTCGTCACAGGAATGGAACTCAGCCATTAAGCAAGGTGTGCTGATTAATGAAAATCCTAGAGATAATTATGGATGTGTGCTAATGAACATGTCTGGGTTGAACATGGTGGTTGAGAGGTTGATACTGGGACATCTACAATTGGAATCATGTACCAGGAGGTAGCAGACTAGTAAGACTGGAGCTCACTGCAAACTCACATTCAAAGTACAGGCACTCCTCACTTAATGACTGAGTTCTGTTCCTATGACTTGTTCATTAATCAAATGATTGGATAAGAGAGGAGCTTAAAGGCAGATGTTTTGTGGTATGTCATGGTGCCGTAGGGTATGTATTTTCAATCGATATCACCTAACACCACACTTACAAACAAAATATGTAGTCTTGCATGATTACTGACGCCTCCTGTTGTGAATACTAAGTGACTGTGGGAATAAGAAAGACTGAGGATGGGGATTCCCCAAGACTCACACAGACTGAGAAAAGGGGTGGCCTGTGCTGGGGAACTGACCCTAAGTCTGAGCCGTCATTAAACAGGTAGGTCGTTCATTAAGTGAGAAGTGGCTGTGTAAGAGATGCAAGTTCCCTAAGGAATCAGGAGTGATGTCAGCGCGCAAGGACGAAAGATGTGCTGGGTGGTCAAAGCAGCAGATGGGAGGTGAGAAGTTGAGAGGCACAGCGACTTGCTTTGCCCCTAGAGAATATACTATGCACGTCACAATATTTTTAGCCTGCTCCGTGTCTGGCCCTCCTTCCTTCTTTTAGGGAAGCATGCACCTCATGAGCCTTGGTGGGAGGCATAAGATATTTTCTACTATATTTTTTTCTAGTGAAGTTGAAAATACCAGATACTTGGTTTCTCAGCCTTCTTTGTATGTAAGGCACAGGAACTTGACCTAGATTCAGCCCGTGCACCGGATTTTGAGTGAGGACTTACTGGCACCAACAATCAGCTCACAAACAATAGCAGCCACAATACCCAGTCCAGAGGTAGCAGAAGTGTTAGTGTATGCAAGCTGGGCACCCAATATTTAGGGGGTTGCAACAGTGGGGTCTTAACAAGACTGACAAGACTGGAATTGTCATTTGAATTTGAAGGTGACCTGGCCTGTTACTGAACCTGGTTTTCTAGCCTTCTTGGTGACACTATGAACTCCCAGTAACTTTACAACACCTTGGCTTAATCAATGTGGACTTGGTTCCTGTGGCTGGCAACTAAGATAGATACTCATGTACTTAAGTATCTCAGCACCAGCGAACTCTGGCAGCCTATTGTGTTGAGAAACTTAATACACTTCCTCTTTGAGAAGTTTTGATTAATAGCTTGCCCTATATTAAATGTAGGTTGTTTTTAATACTTAATGTCACTTACATCAATCCATATTAAAGAATTCCAAAGCATATTTGTTAGTCCACATCATCTAAAGAGAGATAGGTGTCATCATTGTTAAACACTGTGGGGTTCAATACTTCTCATGCATTTTAGTATCAGGAAGACCTTAAAGTCACCATTAACTTTTCTGTTTTTTTCCTTCAGTTTTACTAAGGTAATGATGCCAATAAATAGTATTTTTATGGGTATAAGATAATTCTTTTGCCTAAAATTGTTAGACCAAAACCTGTGGTCATCTTATACATGGGAATAATCTATGTATTGATTTTTTAATGTTGGGTTAGAAAAGTAGGGGTCATCTTATATATGGCGGCATCTTATACACTGAAAAATATGGCAGTTCACATTCAGCTAAACTCTCAGGTGCAACAAACATGCCATCCCACCCTTGAAAGAAAAATGTTCTTGTCCCAATTACTCAGAAACTAAAAGGAAAATGAGCAATGAGAAAAACTGAAACTTCAGTCATAAACTTTCAGTGTAAAGTCAGTATTTCATTTAAATAAGGACTAACATATTCCTGAAGAAGTCTGACATGTTAGTGGTATAACTGTGTACCGTAAATTGCCGAAAAGAACAGGGAAGATTAAAAAGTTGCTTTTAATATAACAACATGACCTTCCGGTCTCTTTTTGCCATTTTAGGTGGGAGATAAAATTCCGGGTAGCGTCACCATGGAATGACAGGAAACTGTTGCTAAGGCTAAATACCATCTGAAATATCCAACAGGTCACTGAAGAATTTACGACTTTATCTTCTCTCAGGGTTGTGTGTGTTTGGGAAAAGGACGCACATACGCATGGTTGCTAAGGACAGATGTCACTGAGCCCTGTGAGTAGCCCATGTTAACCTCGCACAAATACCTAAACATGCTGCTTGACCCAGTGCTGTAGACCCTGTTCACGGCCCGCCGGAGTGATACACACATGCGATTCCTCACTATCTCCTACTGGGACATGCAGTATAGGTGTGTTTCATAACTCATTTTGTGAACACTAATAAGATGAGGCATTTCTGTCTCTTCCAGGGCAGGGCCAAGTGTAAAAAGAGTGACTGTCTAACTTAATAATAATGACACTGTTAAATGAAGGCTGCCCTTTGGAGAAGTGGATGAGAACTTGGAATTTATCAGAAGCTATCAAGTCATTACAAATTAACCAAACTAGAAACTTCAAGTCATTTTCCACTGAGGGAGAATATATAGTATTACCGTACTTTTAAAAATATTTTCTATCAGTTTCTTCTCTTCTGCTTTTTTCCTATTAGTTTTATTGGGAGCTAATTACCTTTTAGAAGCAATGGCTGATATTATTGAGTCTTGAGAATACCAATGAAATAGTTACTTCAAATAGATTGCCATAATAGCTTATTATGAAGCACTAAGATAGCACCATTTTGACCATTTGCTGAAAAGTCCCTAGGACAATCATTTGCTTATAAAACATAATCAAGATAATCTAACAGAAACAGACACAAATGAATCAAGTGAAAGCTCTTGATGACGGAAACTCAGCAAAGCCGTCCCCCCTAAAAATTAAATAAATAAATAACTAAACAAACAAACGAATAAATAATGTTAAAGAAACATCACTGTCATTTCCAATGAACTAAGTCAGATGTTCTGTTATGGTCCAACTTAGGAGTATAAAATACACTCTACAGCCTAGGCCCTAGGGGATTTTAGAGCACTTATATGAATCACAAGGGACATTCAGGAGCTCATTAAAGAAAGGTGAAGTTATGAGCACCCAGGGGGCCTGCTGGAAATCAGAGCTTTTTAAAAGAGGCCTTAGGGGTCAATCACATGGATTGCAGAATGCTCTTCATTAAAAATAATCCGTTTCTCTTGACAACTTCTAATTGTCACGCTGTTGAACATTGGCCATTACCGCACGTTTTTAATTTGGGAGTGTGTCATGGATGTGTGTCGTGGGGGTAGGTGGAGGGTTGTGATTTGATTGATTTTGATAGTCAAACAATAAAAGCCACTGGAGAATAAGACCTCAGTGTTGCCTGTTGTTCCCCCAACTTCAAGGTAACAGTGGAAGTGGCAGGAGCAAGAACAGTCCAGGCTTACTCCCATGTGATGGAAGCTACGTCTGTAAACAGCTTTAAACGACACAGTTTCCTTTGTGCACCCCAATCTATTTTAGCCTGACTAAGCTTATAAAGTTCTGTGTAAATTCTCCCTCTCAGCCTATTCCATAATCCTGTGAACACGTTGTCTTCCTGTTCATTCCTTCAGCCAGCAAGCACCAGCTGTTGAGGCCTGGAAACATTTTATGTTAAAAAAAAAAAAAAAGTCAATGATCAGAAAGCTGTAAAAACTGCAAAATACTTGAGATGTGCAGATGCCTTAAGTAGGTGAATGTTTGACCTGCATAAAAGGAAGACTTAGGCTCCCATCAGTTATTATACTGCCCAACACTCTGCTTAGATCAGTTTACTGCTCCGCTCCTCGACTGCCTCCGCTCTGCACCATCCGGAAACGAATCCAGTTTTGTCTATTATGGGCTAAAGAAAGGATAGACCCTGAGCTTAAAAATATGAATAAGGATATAATTATCTTAACCTAGCACTCGTGCTTTATGTTTATGTAAAAATGCCACATGCTTTATTATCTACGTTTTTCAGATTCAAAAGGAAAGTAGAAGTCACTTGATACTAATTACTTGAATGCACACTTCATGTTTCAAATACACAGGAAAGCAAGTTGTTATAATTAGAAGTTATATAAATGCATAGTTTATATAAATTGTGGCTAATTACTTAACTAAAATGCCAATTTCTTGCTATCCTACAAGAAACGATATCCTCTAATATGTAATTTAAGCCATAGGTCAAAGTGGGCAATGTGGTGACGATAATATGTTTTTAAGACCTAAATAAATACTGTTTTCATTTGGTGACTTAATTCAGGACATATTTGGAAAAACAATGCATATCTATACTCCAAATAGTTTGAATAGAACATTTATGCGTATTCTGTTACTAAAGTCTTCCTATTCATATTATTGATAATTTTAAGGGGAATAAAAAAACAAAAACAAAAAACAATCACATAGATGAGAACACTCTATAGCAGGGGTCGTGAAATGTTTTTCATTAAAGGTCAAGATAGTAAATATTTTAGGTCCCTTCTGCAACTGTGCAAAAGCAACTTTGTAGTTATACTGGGAAAGCAGCTATATGCAGTGTATAAAATATGACCACCATTGGATTTCAATAAACTATTTACAAAACTTGTTGGCCTATGGGCCACAATTTGCCACCCCCTGCTTCTGTCCAAGCATCTAATGACCTGGATCTTCATGATGGTTTAGGTCATTTCACTTCCTTTCAAAGTCTCAGGTTTTAGTAACCTTTCTCCAGGGACCTTCAACTAAAGAATTAAGCCTTACTTCTGTAAGGCATCCAGTGGGAGGAATGGATAACTTTTCTCCTGTGTCTCTTTGGTGGTAACTTTGCCTAATCCTTAAAAGAAATAAGAAAAGAGTCGCTCAACTCATTTTCTATTGGACTTACTTTTTTCATGGAAGCCTAACTGAGAAATGCAAGAAATTAGTATTTTATTAAAACCATCAGAAACACAAAATATGCGGTTTGGGTTGGTAGTGTCTCTTGGGGTACCAGTATTGAGAAAATCATGTAAACCAGCCTCCTCTATTTGAAGACAGGGTGACTAACAGAAATATGTGTCTTTTACTTCTGGTTCACAGATTTGTCACTTCACTGGATTTAATGGAGATATTAAATATAAAAAGCTTAACTCCAAAATGGAGCTATGGGATGCAGTAGTTGCTAAGTGGGACAAGAACATTTCAAAAAAGAATAATATTTTAGTAAAAGGTTCCAGTGTTGATTTGTTGGTAGTTATGACTATGGTAATGGGCATTTGAACAGCAGTGTGAATGTAAGGTGTGATGTAGGGGTTGTGGGTTTTAGAGGAATGCCTCAGGAACTTACAGGCGGGCCCTACTTCCCTAGCAAAACCAAAAGAAAGTCTAATAAAATCATATGGTCCCATTTCTATTCTAAAAGTGCACTATGCTAATTTAAGTCCTTCTCTGGATTAATTTAAAACAATAATTCTATTTTTAGAGATTATGGCTGCCAATGATTAACATGGTCTCTACTCAAATTAAACTGAAAGACCTTAGGATTTTGAGATTGGGAAGAACTTGGTTTCCAACATCTTGGAGATTGGAAATACCTTTGTGAAGCTTTGTTGAAATGAAAATTTCCTATGTCACTTTCCATTTTAATCTAGGAGGTAGCAAGATGTGGTGTGAGGTTTTGCAATGTGAAGGCAGTCACACTGGGCTGGGAGCAGAAGACACGGCTAACCTGCCTGAGCTCCACCACTTAGCATCAATATACTCTCATGCAATTCATTGCCTCACCACATCTTGGTTTCCTCACCTCTAAAGCTACAAAATAGTGTTGTCCTGCCATAGGTGAGAGGCATAAAATGACATCCCACATTTGAAAACATCTCCCCTTTAACATTATCTACTTGAGGTAAGACATTGTTCAATGTATCAATGAAACCATAGGGTCATAACACTGAAAAGCGTCTCAGTGTAACAGCTTCATTTTGGAAATAAAGGCAGTGAAGTTCAGAAGTGTTAAGTCATACAGTTAATAAAAAGTGACAGAACCTGTACTTGAACCACGGGATTTTCCTTTTTCTGATTTTATTACATAGCTTCCCAACATTCAAATATAATGAATGTGTTTATTATCCCTAAATATCAAGGATAAAATGTTTAGTATTTTTAAATACTAAAACAAAAATTAGATCAATTATACAGAATTCATTTATGAGGACTACTTTTAATTTTTTCTTTTAAAGAATATCTGGCCCTCTCATTCCTAATTAGAAAATTCTTCTGTGTTATTGTATAGTCTTCTAGTTATCAAGGTCATTCTTTACACACCATCGATATTTAACAAACACGAAGGGACAATCAAGAAAAAGTAGTATGAAATGATATAATGAGTTTATGGTGTAACATTTTTGTAGTTTTGGGTTTTTGGTTTTTAAGTATAAAGGGAATTTATTTTAAATAGAACTCATTTTGTTAAAAGGGAAGTTTGGCCAGTATGTATTGCCTGAGATGTTTCATTATGCAGTACAACTTGTTTATTCAGGTGAAAGTATACAGAATATTGCATATCTCTAAATACATTGATCTAAATGCAAATGTAGTTAAATGCAAAATCTAACCTCAGTGTCATTTGGTTTTACACCCTGCCATCAAAATTTAGATGTATTCTTTTTTTCATTTCTTAACATAGAAATCAAGAAATCAATGGCAATTCTAGGAAAAACTTGTAAAAATAGAGACAGAACATTTAAAATTTATATGTCCAAACCATTCAGAATGCTTTTTATGCAAGTATAGAATATAAATTAACATTTAGGTTGTGACATGGTCATTAGGGGAAAAAAATGAGATTTCATATTCTAGAGATAATGCTTACAGAGAATTTAAAAGTAAAGGAAGGGCAAATGACTTCAGAATTTTATTTCACCCAGCTGTAGGGCTCATCATGGTGTTTTCTACCAAATTTATTCAAATCAAACTTTTGGGGGTAAATTGTACACATACACTCAGAAGGTAACAGCTTTAATCTCTCTTCTAATCTTACCTATAGGATTATAAATTATAATTTCCATTTCATTGCTCTATTGCAAGAAAATAATGTTGTAATAAATCTAAAACAAACACATCAAATTTACAATCTGGGCATGGGAATTAAATACAATGATCTCATTTTATAAATATAAATATTGAAATTCTATAAGGCCGAATGACTTGTGTATGACCCTACTGGTATAGTGAAGAACCCAAGATCGTAACCCACGCATTTGGTGTCTTAACTCACTGTTCATTGGAATGTACTGTATACGTATACAAAGCTCCTAAAGAGACACTAACCCCTTTATTTACACTTTCTTTGGAAGTTGCCTTAGTAATTTTATGATACTAGAGGCATATGTTTCTTTCATAGCAATACAAAATAATTTTATTAGGCAGAATGAAGTATACTGGAAGGAAATAGAGCCTTGCTAGCCAGTTGGCTGAATGTGCCTGCCATCTCTCCACTGTCTATAGCAAACAGTTTTACTGACTGGAAATTTCTGGCTAACTTATTCATGTAATGAACTAAGTGTCATTTGAAGCAATTTTACACAGTAAATGACATTTTCCAATTGGAAAAATAGAGTATCGAGAAGTATTGCTTATTTGCTCAGAGAGGAGGTCTTAAATGTTCTCATTGTGTATGTGTGCATGTTGTGCACACATACACACAAATGGTAACTATGAGATGATGGATATGTTAATTAACTTGATTGTGATAACCATTTCACTATATATATATATATATATATATATATATATATATATATATATGATTAAATCATTAAATTGTGTACCCTAATATGTACAATTTTCTTTTGTCAATTATACCTCAGTAAAGATAGGAAGAAATTTTTAAAACTTATTTCCTATGTAACAACAAGCTGTATTTCTTAGGTGTATTTGTACAACCTAATTATATTACAGTTTTGTTAAGAACAGTATCATGTACTAGGTTGAATGTTTTATAAAATATTTGAATATCATCAATTTCATAATTTTTATAATCATACTATAAAACATGATGCTTAAGATAAATGAATCTGGTCACTGAGGACTCAAGGCCAAATTCTGGTTTTACCACTCAGAATTGCTACATAGTTAAGGCCTTATAAAATTTGAGTGTTAGTGCTAGTTATACAGTAAGTGCTGAAGAAATGCTAGTTTTTTAGAGTCGATGATAATGATGATGATGATGACAACTGTTTTAGTTTGGGCTGCTGTAATAGACTGGGTGGATTAAATGACAAACATTTATTTCTTACAGTCCTGAAGGCTTGAAAGTTCAAGATCAAGGTACTGGAAGATTCAATATGTGATGAAGACTTACCTCCTGGTTCATAGATGGCTGTATTATTGCTGTGTTTTCACATAACGAAAACTAGAGAGCTCTCTGAGGCCTCTATGATAAGGATACTGATTGAATTCATGAGGGTTCTACCCTCACGAATTAACTAATTCCCAAAGGTCTCACCTCTTAACACCATCACATTGGGGTATAGGATTTCAATATATAAATACTGAGAGGAACACAAACATTCAGTCCATGACAATGATGATGATGATGATGATGATATGATGATGATGATGATGATGATGATATCTGCTCTATTAATACATAACTATTATTAATACATCCTGGCTGAATCAATGGGTTTGGAAAGTTGACATATTTAGAATGTCATGGATATAATGATTACAAGAAAAGGAAGACTGATATACAGAATTAGCTTGGGTTATGTTGTGAATGAAAATTGGAGGTTACTAAGAATGTTGATTGATAGGCTAGGTTTATTGGCAGATTTGGTTTAGATAGTAATTCTAAAGCATTCATGGTAATTACTTTTTATGAATTAATCTAATATCTAACTTGTTTGCTAGACAGTTTTTATAAAGGACATGAGATCAAAAAGGATCTTCTATTAATTTTCTTATTAAAAAAACAATATTGGGGAAGCCGGGATGGCTCAGTGGGTTAAGCGCTCACTTTGCAGCGCCGGGGACCGAGGATCGAATCCTGACCCCGGTCCGTGCGGAACCATATGCTGAACTGGGAACTCCCCCAGTTCAGTTCTCTCTCTGTCTCTGTCTCTGTATCTCTCTCTCTCTCTCTGTCAAAATAAATAAATAAAAAAATATATATTAAATTGAACATTACATCAATGTATTAAAAAAAAATCAATATTACTCATAGAGTTAAGAATCAACTTTGTAATACTATAATCAAAAAAGCAGATTTACCCCCACCCCTTTTTAAGGTCAAAG